>JAXQQM020067034.1:0-73133 GCA_034641835.2 Pinus albicaulis | reverse complement strand
AGACTGTCCTACTGAAGAAAACCCACTTTCTAAAGAAGAAAAATTTCAAAATTGCCATAGATAATGATAACCAATAAAACCTAAACAGACAATGTAAAATAACATTTGCATTTAGAAATGATACAATTTAAAGATCACAACTTGCCAAAATGACTGGTCCCATTAGAATAATTGTTTGACTTGAATGATGCTTCCAAAAATCCAAAACTAGAACCTATTGAAACTGAAGTGGAAGAATGCAACATAGGCAGTGAGGAAATACCCAAAATGATCAAATTATCTAAAACATTGCCAACTCACATTAAACTGAAATGCATTGAGCTTTTTAAATAATTTTCTAAAGTGTTTGCATGGAGTTATGAAGATTTGAAATCATATGATACAGAAATAATCCAGCATAAGATACCCCTTAAAGAAAACCAGAAGCCTTTTAAACAAAAATTGCATAGAATTAACCCTGTTCAATTACCTCTGATAGAGAAAGAAATTAGAAAAATGTATGATGCTGGAATTATATTGCCTATTAGATAATCAGAGTGGGTGTCTAATCTTGTATCTATTAGGAAGAAAATAGGAGAAATAAGGCTTTGCATTGACTTTAGAAACTTAAACAAAGCTTCATTAAAAGACAATTATCCCTTACCCAAAATGGATCATATCTTACAAAGGGTAGTGGGTTATAGAATAATTTCTTTGCTAGATGGTTTCTCAAGTTACAATCTAATATTGGTACATCCTGATGATCAACTTAAAACAACCTTTACCACACCCTGGGGTACTTTCATGTATTTGAAAATGCCCTTTGGTTTAATGAATACTGGTGCCACATTTCAAAGAGCCGTGGATATTTCATTTTAAGAAGAAATAGGATACTTCATAGTGATTTACTTAGATGAAATTACTTCTATTCAAAAACAGATGAAGAACACCTAATACACTTGAGAAAATTCTTTGAAAAATGTAGGAAATATGGATTGTCCTTAAATCCAAAGAAAACATTGTTTGGTCTCCAAGAAGGTAAACTCCTTGGACATATCATATCAGAAGAGGGAATAAGGATAGATCCAAAGAGGATTGATGGTATATTGCAAATCAACCATCCTAGAAACATCAAGGAACTTCGATCCTTCATTGGAAAGATTAATTTCTTTAGAAGGTTCATACCCAATTTAGCTGAACTCCTTATAAACATGACAAACATGCTTAAAAGAGAAGAAGGAGTTAAATGGACCTTAGAAGCAAAGAAATCATTTGAGCTGGTAAAACAAGCCCTTACCAAAACACCAGTTCTAATTAGTCCTATTTTTACAAAGTATTTCTTCATTTTTTCATTTGCATCAGAACACACAGTAGGTGTTGTCCTATTACAAAAATACTTGAATGGACAAAAGCACCCAATTGCATTTTTTAGCAAGGAATTAAGAGATGCGCCTCTAAAGTACAATATAATGGAAAAACAAGCCTTTACTTTGTTCAAAGCCTTAAAATACTTCAGAGTCTACATTTTACATTCCCATATTATAGAATTTGTGCCGCATTCAGTTGTAAAAGACATATTGACCCAAGATCTAGATGGCGAAAGAGGAAAGTGGATTGCTGTAATTTTGAGAATATGACTTGGAAATCAAACCCACCAAGCTCATAAAAGGTCAAGGAATAGAAAAACTTATGGCTAAATCCAACTTTCAAGCTCTTGATATAAACATGTTTAATGCATTAGATGAACAAGAGGATTTGACAGCTCCAATTATTGAAGATCATTTTTTAAATTCATCTTGGTATGCTAATATTTTGTATGCTTTGTTCAATCTTAATGTCTCTCCTGGTTTGTCAAAAACAAAAGCAAGATTCTTAAAGTTAAAGGATTAAATTACTGCATTTTGGATAAATGTTTATATTGGAAAAATGCTAGTGGATTATTTCTTAAATGTTTTCCTGAGAATGATGCAGATAAGATCAAGCATGAGTTTCATGAAGGAGAACGTGGAGGCCACCTCTACTGGAAGTCAACTGCTAAAAAAATCCTTAGAGTTGGTTACTACTGGCCCACCCTCTTTCAATATGTCCACAAAATGATTACTGCCTGTCACAAATGCCAAATTTTTGAAGGCAAGAGAAAATTGCTTCCCTTATCTCTGCAACCAATGACTGTTGAAGCTCATTTTCAATAGTGGGGTCTAGAATTCATTGGGGAAATCCATCCTACCTCATTTTTCCAACATAAATGGATTCTCACAGGAAAAAACTATTTTACCAAGTGGATAGAAGCCATACCATCTAGGAATGCCACAGATTCAGTCATCATTTCATTCCTTGAAAACCATATATTGTCTAGATTTGGTTGTCCTAGGAAGATCATAACTGATAATGCTACTGCATTTGGGTCCAAAACGATGGTTGAATTCTATCATAAATATCATATCATATTGGGTCATTCTACAGTTTATTACCCTCTAGGTAATGGGTTGGCAGAATCATCAAATAAAATTTTGGTAAACATTATTAAGAAGTTGCTGGAAGACAGCAAGAAATCATGGCACAATAAGCTAGTACATGCGTTATGGGCAGACAGATTGACAGTCAAAAAGTCAATTGGGATGTCTCCTTATCAGCTAGTTTATGGAACTGATGTAATATTTCCAACCAGTTTAGGAGTGCCAGTCATGAAGCTGATCCAAGAAGTACAGTCTGAAGATGATGATATGACCAGAAGAATAAACCAGACTATACATCTACAACAAACTAGAGAGGAAGTATACATCAGAGCACAGGAAATACAATAAAACATCAAGAATTTGTTTGACAAAAGAACGAAGGCAAGTGATTTTAAAATTGGTGATAAAGTTTTAAAATGGGATTCAAGGAGAGAAGATAAGGGCAAACATGGAAATTTTTATAATTTATGGAAAGGCCCTTATCTTGTTCAATCTGTTGTTGAAAAAAATGCATTATTTTTACAAGAGTTGGATGGAGCTAAATTTTTTGGAGGTCCTGTCAATGGCAGGATGATCAAACATTACTTTTGTTAGCTAATATTTTAGTTTCAGAGCTTTTTTGTTTCATTGTATATAACACTAATTTTTGAATTTCAAAAAAGAAAAACACAAAAAATAGGAAATAGAAAAAGAGGGCAGAGATAAAAGAAGAAAGGTACAACCCCATACCAGAAAAGAGAAATCTGAAAGTGTGCAAGCTTAAATGCCACTACCAAAAGAACACAACTATTTAGTCATACAGCCTAATCATGACTATATAGTTTTCAATTTACTGCTGATAGGTTAATGAATTAGATTTTCCAAACTGTTTAATCTTCGCTTATCAGTAGATTAGAATAGGATAGAAATAAATGTCTCTAATCAGACCAAAATTTGAGCCAAATAAAAACAAGAGAATGGCTCAAACATGCTTAAAATATAAACCAAGAAAGAATAGAAAAAGAACAGCTCTAAAATGATCAAAACCAGAGCTGAAAGAAAGATTGAAGGATGTTTTTTGTTTTTCAGATCTTAAGCCTTCATAGTTTTGTTTTAAATTTCTACAAATAAAGTCTATGAGAAGCCTATACATACAACCATAGGCACCATGAAAAATTAGACGGTCTAATCCTCATTTGAATATGTTTAAAATTCTGTCTTAGAGAATAGAAAATAAAATTTGCCAGACAGTTTAATCCTAAGAGATAGTAGTTTAGGTAGAGAATTAATGAGTTCAACTGCTTAATTTGAACTAATGGAAGAAATAAGGGTAGATTTAGATTAGTTTCTTGCTTTCAATAAAAGAATAAAATGTTGATGTCAAAAGGTTTGCAAGTCCAAGTGCACCTTATGAAGAAAAAATGTTAGGAAAAGTAGGCTGTGTAGGTATAATGTTTGGGAGAAATTTGTTTGCTTATATGAAATACTAATCATCTTTTCTAAAGCAGCATGATCAGAGAAGAAAGGTTATCAATGGATAAGGCACAAGTCTACATCCTAGAGATCAATTTCTGAAGTTCTTAACACCTCCAAGGAGCTACCATGCCCAAGAGAATCCATTGTTAGCCATAAGTAAATTTTGTTTCAGCAAATGATGGCTAAAACAAGTCTTTAGTCTTCAAGAAACAAATTTCCTACAAAATTTGGGACTTCTTGCAGCCTCTTTGTGTCCCTTGTCCAAGAAAGTCCATTTCCTTGATATTTGCACTCCAAAACCTTCAAAAACCATGCTGATATCCAAAAAGACTGTTTTTTAGGCCATTTTCCATCATTTTCTAAACCTATGTCACTCATTGTTTTCCCTTATTTATCCTTCATTTTCCCCTGAAAAATCCATTTTTCTCCTTCTAATTTTCCCTTCATTATCCTAAGAAACCTTCAAAATTTCCTTTTAAACTCATAAAAAATCCTTTTTTTTTATGGTTTAAATTACCCATTTTTTTTTTATCGGAACCTTAAAAACACCTCAAAAAGCCTCATTTTAGGCATTTTTCACTCCTATTAAAGTTTTGGGCTTTTAGCCCTTTCAGGCTTAGCCCCCAGCTTTTTTTCCATCATGTGACCAAGCCCCACAACTGGGCGCTTAAACCTTTCACTCTCAGCCCCTCTTCCCTAAGCCCCGGTTCTTCGTTCTCCCACAGAACCACATTTTTTTCTCCCTTACCCCAAGCCCCCATTGCATCGACATTTCCATTAAAATCCCGCATTTTCTTTATAAACTTCCCACCGTGATAACATTACCCTGATGAGATCTACACTGTAGATCCATAGGATCCGACATCCCTCATTTACCCCATCAATCGCCCCATCTTCGCCATTTCCTTAGCCCCTTCCCTCTGCTCCAGGTCACCTTATCCCTCCACAGGACTGAGCCTCCTACCTAATCCCTAGCCCCCTTCTCTTTTTCCTTTATTTGTGCACCGCCCCCCCCCCCTCCCCCCGCGACGACAGATCTTGGCCGTAGATCTATATGATCTGATGTTGATAATTCACCCCCACTGTCCCTTTCCCTCCTTATCCAAATTCCTTTATTTCCTTTTGTCCCCGCCTTATCACTCCAAAAATCAATCCCTACATTGATTAATCAAATCCAACGGTTCTTGATAAAAATTTCCCATCCAACCCCTCCAAACCCACCTCCCACTACCCAGTCCCCTTTCCCAATCACTCACCAACACCTGGCCTCCACTAATTCCTCACCCAGGCACCTTTCCCCATCACACTCATCCCCCCACAATTGTATTTGCCCTACCTCATTCAACGATCAGTATTTTGTTTCGTGCAGCTTTTGCTGCCAAGATTTAATGACCCAAAATCATGCGAGACCACTATTTTTGCAAAAGCCATGAGTCCCCTTTTGATTGGATCACGTTCCCTCCAGAAAAAACTACTTACCACTCATTTTCTACGCGAAAACCGCTGACGGTTTTCACAAAACCATTTTTCCATTTCGTGCCAAAATTTGACTTTTAAACCATTCCTTTCGTATTTCTACCTCCCTCCATGCATTTATCGCTCTGCCTCACCACTCCTCTGCCTCTGCTAGCATCCTAAGCAACCAAAACCCTCCCTCACAGGTTTTTATAACATTTTTTGTGGTTTGTTGCAGGTTTTAAAGGGAAGGTCTTTAAAGAAAAATAGTATTATAGCCAAGAAACAATGGCACAGGGCCAAATATTACCATCTATAAAGCCTAATCAATGCAGAAAAGAAGATGTTGGGGTATAAAATTTGGGTCTTCATCAATGTTTTACGAACACTGGTTATATCAATAAACCCTCCGCAGGCTGAAGACACATGTACAACAGAAAACACAGTGTTGAAGAATTAAAAGATCAGCGAATAATCAAAGTTAAAAGGGTTAATGCACAAGATTTAAGGATTAAAGGTTTAATCCTAAAGTTTTAATGTTAAAACACATTTTAAAGGTGAATGCAGCCAGTAGGAAAAAATTAAAGCTCTGAAGATGATTATGAAGGCCCAAAGTAATATCAAGGCCTAATCGAGGTTTAAAAGTGACAAATTATGACAAATCAGCAGGAGGAAGGCTTTAAATGTTGAATCATCAAAGCAGTTACTCCTCCAAAGATCAGAAATGCCACCTACAAGCCTATTTCCTCAAAATAATACACAGTAAATGCACAGTCAGAGATATTTTGCCAAAGACATCTCAGAATTAATTGCAAGCCTACCAAAAGCCTCCAAAGTCAACAAAAGTGACTAAAGTAGATAATATTTAATGTAAAACTAATTAAAATATAGTTAAAATATCTGAAAAATTCTCCATTTGGCCTCCCAAAGGCCGAGAATAATTTACTCTATGTTAATTAGACAAATAGACCTCCTTTCACTCCACCTCCTCAATGTCACCTATAAATATCATGTGAGGGGTTCATTATTATTGTTGGTTGAATACTCACTGAATGTAAATAGATTTTGAGGTTGTTGAAGCTCTGTATTGTAATTGAAGAAATATAGGCTGAGATGAGAAGTTTGAAGCTGTAAAAGACCCACTGGACTTGAAGATTGTAACTGGTTTGAACATCAAATACACAAGATGATTTTTGGGATCCTGGTTTATGTCAATGGTGATGTTTTTCCTACTGTAATTGTCATTTTTCTCATGTTTTCCATACTGACCACTTTCTCTGATAAATAATAGAAAATATACATTAGGATTTATTGTCAAGTACCCTAAATCTCAATCATAAATCTTTATCTTTATGTTTTCTGCTAATTTTGTATTTGAGGATAATTCAGTAGAGTGTGATCAGTCAAGGAATGTTGGTGAGCCTATGTCTTGCTGAATAAAACTTGAGATTATGTTCTTGAATGTTCTTGAAAAGTCTGCTAAGTAAAGTTGAACTAGGGAAGTATATGGTTAGCCCTGTCCTCTAGTTTATCTCCAACAGTTTCTTTGAAAATTTCCTTTAAGAGTATGCCAAAAGTAGGATAGGTTCAAATTCCTTACCTGATCT
Source organism: Pinus albicaulis (assembly GCA_034641835.2). Classification (NCBI taxonomy): domain Eukaryota; kingdom Viridiplantae; phylum Streptophyta; class Pinopsida; order Pinales; family Pinaceae; genus Pinus; species Pinus albicaulis. Next base: position 66,181 of record JAXQQM020067034.1, on the reverse strand, counting down.
TAGGCTATTTTTTATGTTTATCATGAATGTTTCCCTTTAAGAATATGCTGAAATTAGGTTAGATTCAATGTTCTTACTTGATCTTAAGCTATTCTTTGTTTTTAATGTTTTCCTTTAAAGTATATCAAAAGCAGGCTAGTTTAAAAGTACTTACCTGATATTAGGTTACTTTTGTGTCTTTCCATTAAGTGCATGCCAAAAGCAGGCTAGTTTAAAAGTACTTACTTAATCTTAGGTTCTCCTTCATTCTTCTTGTGTGTTTGTTTCTTTCACAACACTTTTTATGTTTCCATATCACAAAATCAATCTAAATAATCCTTTGACATAGATGACTTGCCCCATGGACCAGTTTTGAAACTTGTTGTGCAATTAAATCCTCTTGTGACTCCATAGCCCAATGGATTGATACTGTTTCTTAACTATCCTATCAGCTGAACCATTTTCAACCTACTCACACATTTACCCTTCAAAACACTTCCTTCATTTTGATGATATTCTACCCAACCAAAACCAAAACAAACCCTTGTACTTCATAACTAGACTAATATCATATCATAAGCCTTAAAGAAGTATCTTTGAAAAAACTTATATAGAGAGATCCCTCTCTAAATCTAGGAGGGCTAGATCCTAGGATTCCAAAGTGGTTTTGATGTTCGCCTCTGCAGTGTTTGTTCTTGCAAACTACGGAAACCTAACACTTGGAAGGAGTTTTTCTTGTCAACTTCTTGCAAGTGGTCATGTATGCCCATAGAAAAACATGTATGAACACATCCCAATAATTATGGTTAGCATTGTATATATTCATTAGCGCATTATCTGGTATTTTTTTGAAGGCTTCTACTGTCCCATTCCCATGTGGATGATAAGGTGTACTCTTCTGATGATGTATCTTGAATTCAAAATTCAATGCTTGAATAGTCTCATTCACAAAACGTGTGCCTTCATCGCTCATAAGAATTTTAGGGCATTCAAACCTTGTCAAGATATTTTCAAAGATGAAGTGTGCATTTGTCTCTGTGCTGCAATCCTTCACTAGTTGAGCTTCTGCCCATCTAGTCAAATAGTTTGTAGCAGTGATGATATAGCACACTCCATTATTCTTCCTTGGAGGGTTAATCGGGCCTACAAAATCGATTTCCAATTTTTCAAAGGCCTGTAGAGCTACTTGGGGCTATAATGGCATTTTATCTCTGGTGAGGGCCTCCCAGTCCTTTGACTTACATCATAAGTGTGATAGTACTCCTTAGAATTAAATTTCACTGTGGGCCACCACAACCAGCTCACAAGATCTTCTATGCGGTATGTTTTCTAGAGTATTGACCTGTTGCAACACCTCCATGTGCTTCAGCTAGTATACTACGTCTTTCAAATTCTAGAAATTTCCTTCTCAAAACTTCATAAACTCTAAACTTGTATAATTGGTCTGCAATCAAGGTAAAATATTCTGCGTGCAAAACCAACTCTTTCTTCTACTTAATTGTATACTCTGCAAGTGTACTTCCAATGGTTAGAAAGTGAATAATATATGCAAAATGTTCATCAACTCATTTAATAAAAAAACATTGTGCACCTGGTAATCCTTCCTCCAAATTAGTTGGTTCCTCCCCACTTTCAATGAGTGATAAATGATCTCGTCCGACATTCAATCTTCCTGGTTTCACAATCACTTCAAATTCATATTCTTGGAATAATATGAACCATCGAAATATTTTTCCCCCAACATAGGCTTGCTGACCAATTAATTCAAATTAGAATGATCAGTGAACATTTTAAAGTGGCCTCCAAGCAAATAGTGATGGAACATCTGTGGTGCATATACCATAGCCATCCCTTCTAGCTCTATTGTGGAATAATTACGCTCTACACTTAACAACTTCCAACTTTCAAATGCAATCAGATGATCAATATCTCAAGCTCCTAGCTACACTAATACAACTCGTAGTGCGATACAGGATGCATCCACGTGTAAGTGGAATTATTTTAACCAAACTGGGAATACCAAGATAGGAACAATTACCATTTTCTCCTTAAGCATATACAAACTCTTCTAGAAGTCCTCATCCTAATAGATAGTTACATATTTTTTTAATAGTTTCTCCATCGACGTAGTGATCAATGCATATGCCCTAAACAATTTCTGATAATATGGCCCAGAAAATTACCAAAAGGGACACATAGCACACATTTCTTCAAATTCAATGAGATCTCATACTTGCAAAAAGTATCCAGCATTAAGTGCAGAATGGAAAAATGTTTCTTTACTAACCCAAAGACAGTCCAATCATCAAAATATACTTTTAATAACTTATGGATATAGTCTTTAAAAGTAGCAACTGCTATGTGCAAAAATATAGTGGCACATTCTTCAACTCGAATGGCATCACCGTGTATTAGAATGATTCCCACCCTGTGGAAAAGGTTGTCTCACTTCAGTATTTAGGCACAATACTTATCTGATGATATGCTATGAATACATCGGTGAATGAGTAGGCCTCCTGCCCTTCAAGAATGTCCAAAACCTCATTTGAGAATGGTTTTGGAAAAATACCATGTACACAAGAATCATTTAATTTTCGCAGATCAACACAAATCCTGATTTCACCTTTAGTCTTAATTTCTTGGACTGATATAGAGATTACCCAATCTGATTCTTCCACCAATTCAATAATCCCTGCAACAACCATCTTTTCGAGCTCCTCTTTGACCTTCTCCTTATATCTTGGATTCAATCTGTAAGGGCATTGTTTCACAGGCCGTGCATCTAGCTTCAAAGTGATCCTCATCACACCAAGATATCCAATAATCCCTTTCAAATACAAAAAATTTGTAGGGAATAGTTCTTGATATTCAGTGAGTTGTTTTGCCACCTTACGCACAGTATCTTCATCCCAATAATCTCTTATTTTGGAAAACTTGGGTTGTTTTTCTGTTCCAATATTGACATGCCTAGCCTTTATAGGTTCACTCAAATATGGTAATTTGATCTTAGTTCCAATGACTTGGTGTTGTCCTTTAGACTCAGGAATATTGATGTTTCTCGGGGCTTCCTCAACATATTCCGTTGTCACATTCTGACACTCTACTACATCCTTCATCTATACATCCAATGTTGGTTCAACTCATTCTTGTGGTGCTTTTGGCATATCAAAGATAACATATTGAATTTCTAACAGAGCCTCTTTAAGGCATTGGAATACAATTTCAAAGCTGAAGGTTAAGATAAATTTTTCTTTCAGCGCAACCCATTCAGCAGTGCCTCGTCGCAACTCAACCTCCAGATACAAATTCGTGGGTATCCTGCTTAACATATGAATGAATATATGCACCCATTTTGGCTTTTTCTCTTCTCCCCAAGATGTTGTCCACTTGGCGAGATGAATGTGTGGATCCTCCTCACATGTATAGTTTCCTTCTATCATGGTATTAGGATTTCTGAATCACATTTGCATCATATGGTTAGATTCTTCCCAGTTACCCAAGTTCTCCTTGTGCATCCCCCATCAGTGAGCTAGGTTGATCATAGAACTAAATCAAGCACATGAAACCATTCTTCCTCTGAAACAGCCTTTTCAAGTTCTTCTAAAAATTACTTAAAATTTCCTATGCCATCATAGTAGGGTAATTCACGTACCTGATAAGATATACAACAGAAAGATCTAGTTACTCAATTACAACACAACGTGTAGACTTCATGCAACTGGTTTTGCCAATTTTCCAATTCTTTATCTGAATCAAACAAACATGAACTATCCTTCTCCCAACTAAGTCTACCATCTGATATAGGGTCTATCATTCTCATCCCCTGCACTTATCTTATAGATATGATCAACATATTCATCTGCATATCCTTCTCGCACATGCTATGCATATCTTTTTTCTTCTGCAGGGTCTAGAGGGACCACAACATGTGTCCCATTATTTTCAAATACCATAATTTTGTGCTCGAGGTTGATAAAATCATCCATATCAATAGCCCAATCCAAACCCAACAATGCAGGGTGTGGGCTTGTATCATCCACAATTTGAATAACTTCAAAATCAACAAGCACCTTAACTACTTAAATATCAACTACCACCCCAGAAAGTTTACCCATTTGGATGATCTTATATTGATTTTCCATGCACAACTAAATTGTAGACCATTCTAGCTTAGGCTCTCCCATTTTCTTCCATGTCTTCTTTGGTCGTACATTTGCATCAGAGCCCGGATCCAAAATGACCTGGTCCGTTTCAATCTCACTTATATGAGCAGTCAAGTGCATCTCTTAGCCAATCCTTCTCTTTTTCTTGTAAATTTTATTGACAGCCTTTTGCTCCATCTGAGGCTACTCTTTCTTGGTGAAAATATCAATAAAATCTTGAATATTATCAACTTCCTTTTGTTTCATAGAAGCTTAATACAAGCCCGTATAAATGGTTTTAACTTGGCATCAACCCCTTTTATGGTATTTATGGCAGGCTTGCTTGGTGCTTCATATTTCGATCCCCCAGGATCCATTAAATCCTTCTTTGCTTCAACAAAGGTTTCCTTCTCCATTTACAAGCTAAACCCCTCCTTTTTCTCAAGAACCTTCTAGATCCAAACATCGGTAGCATGTTTCTTACCTTCCGCCTTGTATTCACTAGTTGTTGCACCACTTATGGTTACAATATCCACACTAGGTTCTTCATTGCATGGTTCTACCCTCATCATCTGGATGTTCTGTGTGGGTGCCAACTTTTTGTTTTCTTGCATTCTTTAAAACAGTACAGAAAAATTGTCAATAACATGATCAAATTATTGACAATACCTGCATGATTATTGTGTCGGGATTGGACACTTGCGCCCATAATGGCCATCCTCTCCACATTTATAAAAAATGAGTCGCCCCCTTCCACAACCAACTCATCCTCCTCCTCTTCCTCATCCCCTACCCTAAAATCCACCTCGCCTAGATGGCGATGCAGCTGAATATGGTCCTCTACCTTCGGCCTACAATCTATAAGAAGTAGCTTGTTTAACCATAAGATCAAATTTGCGATAGTTATTTTCATCATGTGCCATAGATTGACAAAATTTACAATACAATTTTTGGAAACCCAGAATATATTTACCAATTATGGGACAAAATTTTGTTGCATGTTTTCCAGTTACTTGAAATATCGCACACCATGGAGCAGGGTTCTCACTCGGCCTTGCCGTAGTATTAGGTGGACTTGGTCCTCCAAATTCCATAGACTCACCCAATAGAGGTCATTTCTCCTTGTAGCGTCCTTCGGACTTGTAGCGTACGCACCATACTCCCGCACACACGTCCTTTTATTTTTCGTTTAGTAAACTTTGTAGTTCTAAATACAAGGTATCCAAATCATTCTATATTTGTTGAACCCCGACCCATGTATTGTATACGAGTGAGGATTCTAATTTCATTATGATTTCCACAACTTCAGACTGCACTACGATATTATACTGGGATAGAGGTAGGCATAGATGTGTGAGTAGCATGGCAAAGAACCACTCCTCGTGTTGCTGATCATCCATAGAAAAAACTCCTTCTATAATAGTACGTTTCAACTATTGATATGCCTCCCATACGGTCTCATTTACTTCTTGACGGATGTCCTTTAATTGATTAACACACTATGAATATGATTTCAATTTTCTGAACTATTCCTTCAATGCATCTTTGAGCTCATCAATCATTGCATTGGGGTTTGATGCTCCATACCTCATGTACCATTCCACCACACATTCCTGAATTGCAGTAGCAAGTTTCACTTTCTTAACGATATTATCATTGACCTATTGTGTTGTCCACATAGCCTTTGTGACAAACCAAAATTGTTTAGTATCTTCATTTTGAATGCCCTTAATGTTCTGTCGTTTCATAGAGTTAACCATATCATAAACTAGTAGTGGAGGTGGAGGTGGGGTGGATGAGATGACAGTGTGAGATGAATGTGGAAGTGGAATGGATGGTATTTGTACTGCACTTTGGGTCTTTTATTTTGAATGCGTTGATTCACCAGAACTACTTGTTTGAGACTCGTCGTCACTGTCAAATCTACCTTTAACGAGGCTATAAACAAAACCTTCCTCTAGGTTTTCTCTCTAAGTTTTTCCACTACGTGTAGAGCTGGGTGGACCTTTTCTAAAAATTCACTCACTATGGATGCACAAAGTACCATTTTCACACAATAGAATCTTAGTCCACAACTTCAAAGAGCGCAGGAGCTTACCTCTAGGGCCTTTGAAAAATACCCTTCTAGCTTCAGAATATGACACAAAAATTTCAACAGAAAATTCAGTAACGAACCTGCCCAAAATGTTATCGATCCAATAATGTATTACGTGGGTAATATTATTGCTAGATTTATCCAAATTTTGGATCAATTCAGGTGTCGACTTGGTAATCATGTCATCCTTCCAATAGGTCTGAAACTCAACAATATGAGATAAACACTCTTGTAACTTTGTAGCGAATGAAGTAAAAAAAATATCATGGAATTCTGTATAGATATAATTTTTCTCCGAATATTCAATAGATAACTTCGGATTTTTATTTTCTTGTATCACGAATTCACGCACCCTTGTGTCAAGCCACTCTTGCAATTCATTCTTTGTCAGATGCCACATCAAACCTCCCTCAAATAGATCCCATTCCCAGCAATAGAACCATTTTTTGGGTTGAGGTGTCCTAACCCAGGTTCAAAGTGTTCTACGCAACCAACAAAACCCTCAAACTACAGGCCCTTTCGGCAATGATCTGCTTGCGTAGATCAAAGTCTCACCCAAAGAAGTATGGGCAAGTGATGGAACAAGGTTTTCACAAACTAAGGGATCTTGTGATGTGGATCTTATACTTTCTTAACAGATCTAATGGTTATTGTCTTGCACAAGGATTTTCTCAACCCAATTCAGATCTAACACAGAAAAACCCTTAACTATGATACAGTCGCGTGAAGAAGATAATTATCATAATTCATATCTACTCAAAAGAGACAAGAATAACTCTTTAAAAAGTAAAAGGATCTATCCTTTAACAGATATCACAATCAATCATGCAATACTTGCACGAAGATAGTAATATACCATCATATGCGTAACTTTAGATACATGTGCATTCACTAATAGCAACAGAAATATAAGTAAATCGATGCATTAACACATAAGCATAAACATCATACAGGTAGATTGCAATTCATCAAAACTCTTCTCTTTATTGATAGATATTTAATCATTCCATATTTCTCTTCTTGCGCACACAATAGTAGGGTCCTTGCACATAACTTAGGACTAGGTTTCTGAACACACAGCCAGTAGGAGCCTATCCAACCCATACAACTCTCCCAAAATCAGATCACATAAGATAATGCATTCACAAGATAAGATCTAAGATTCTTCGATTCCTTTTTAATCAACTATACACATACATATTTATAGAAATAAGACGCGCAAATGCCATGGTTTGATCCCCATGTTTTCCCTTAACCCACTATAATGATAAAGGAACTTTGACCCACCCCAAAGTTCCCTGACTTTTTAGTGTGCAACACGTTTCTACAAAACTTAGCCAAAATTGTACCCAAAACTTCACCCTAGGGGACCCTAACCCAACATGACCTTAGGAAGATTTTCTTGCTCTTGGGAGGCCCCAAAAAGAGGTAAAATTAGGGTTTTTTCAGGAGTTGTTGGCTCAAATTTTGAAGTCAAAGTTATAGGTCGAAGTTGCAGGTCAAGTAGCAGTGTTGTAGCTGCCAGATGGAAGTTGCAGTGTATATCATTTTGGTTCATATTCAAGAAGGTCTTAAGGGAGGGCTGATTTGGTACTAGAAGAAGGATTGGGTCTAAGGATTGGGTCTTTGTCTCTAATTTGAAGCATATTCTAAGAATACAAGAGTTTTCAGGTTTTCCACTTGGAGGATTTTTTCCCTGGCTGAAAGCCTATTTTTTTTTCCTCTTTTGTTGTTATTACTTTTTTATAGTTTCATTAAGAGATATAACTAGAATCATATAAAGAAGAAAACTAAGATTCACAAGAAAGTATCAAGGTGAAAGAAAATAAGTTTAGTAAGTTTCCACTTTACCATTTTCTAAAATGGAATCAGAGAAAAGTTGAACAAGGAAGTTATTTGGAGGGAAACGAGAAATAATTGTTGATCAAAGGATAGGAATCTCTCAAGGCCTAAAAGAAGAAGACTATCTCTTGAATGAATCTATTTAAAATATTTTTGGTAGGAAATCATTCTAATCAAGGGTTTCTACATAAACGAAGATCACAACTACATCCATATCAAAAGGAGGATATTGATCTCCCAAAAAGGAAGCCTATTAGCAAGACACCAAACTTAGAATTTGTTGGTGGAACTGTCCTAGAGAAAATATTTCAAGGGCATCATCAAGAACTCTCCAAATATCTTGAAAACATAAAGAAGGTTGGAGATATCATTAATAAGAATCATGTTATTCAAGTATCTCACTTTCTCATAATTTCCAAATATTCAAGTCATGTAGAATCTTTTATCACCAAATTGAGTCCTATTGGGCTACTTCAATGATCAACTTGGAGTAACTCTTTCAAACCACTTCTAATTGAAGCTTAGCCTCTTCATTTCTAGAGGGCTCTCTCAAGGGGGTTTTATGATATTGAATACTGATAGTACTAGATGGCTAAATCTATAAATTTTGTCTTGTTTTTGTATGTTTACAGGTTGAAAAATGAAGGCTTGCTACCATTATGCTATGGAGTCAGTGACAAGAATCTCAATGACAAAGGCTCTCCTTGAGGAAGATGAGGTATGTAGATGTTTAAATGGAACTAGAATACACACACACAATTTACTCAATATATAAATGTTTAAAGGAAGTCAGAGCATGAGAAACATGAATTTTGAGTAATGAACATTAAGATACTGAAAGCAGGACATTGAAAGAGATATCCAATAGTTTAATGCTTGAAAGGAAGTAGGAGCATGCAAAGGACGAATTATGAGTAATCAAACATTAGTATATTGACAAAAAGTAATAGGATACATAGGATAGTTTTCATGAAAACATCAAATGAATCTCAGGTGAAGGATGAAACCAATAGCCACTCTCTATTACTGATCGGAACCTGTTTACAATAGTAGAAGTCACCCATAACATATTATAACCCTTCATACATTGAAGTATTTTTTACTTATTGGCATCTAGCCTTTACGTCCAATTTTCCAAATGTCTAGATCATTAAGTTCTTCTACTACCACCTATTCTAACCACAAACTATATATTTATAACTAGAAACTCACACCCACTAAATTAGGAGTTAGAGTCCTAACATAACTCAAACACCTATTTATTACAATTTAATCTAAATATGATCCAACTTAATTGAAAGGAATCATGTTCTTCAACCATACTAACCACAATCAAAAAATTAATACCCTTACTGTCTTCATGAAAACTTCTCTGCCTACTGTTAAGGAGTTGTTACGTTTATGATATGGCAACATGGTGAGATGGCATCTCCAAACCAGCTTCATGAAAAAAGGTTTCCATTTAGAAATATTATGTTCTGATACTCTTTATCATTGCTCTGATACTATTTGGAATTTCCCATGGATAAAAACTTTGAAAAAGTTATTTACCCTTCATATATTTCCAAAAATTGACCTCGTTGTAAAAGCAGAGTTTTAAGCTACTTTCATAGAGAAATTCCATAGCGAAAACAATCAGGTCATTTTTGATGTACCTATGCTACTTTTGACATTTGGAGGGTGTTAGGTGATCAAAAAAAATTTAAATACAAACTTTAAAGTTCCTTAACTATGTCAATTTAATTGGTTTAAAACCAAAAAGATATCTTCAGACATTTCGCAGCAAAAACTGGGCTTCAAGCCTGGGACACGTTGTGGAACTGCATATTTCTCCATAGATTTGGAAAAATTTAGAAATTAAGCCTAAGAAAGGTCCATGAGTATACCTGAATGTGAAATATGATGGCATAAGACAAAAAGGATCTGTTATTTACTATTACCTTATCATTTATCAACAGATTCTTCTTGAGTAACTTCAGTAGTTTCTTCTACAAACTTTCTTTCCAAACCTTTCTTCTTTAATTCTATCTTCATCATATCCATATGTTCTTTCATTTATTTGAATTGTTTCTGAAAAATTTTCCTCTCTTCCTGTAACCATAAATTCCTCTACCTTGTGTGTTTCATCATGATGCACAAAGGTTGTGATCTCTTCAGTATATTTTTGGCCTTTCCAATGGATTTTTCAAAATGAGTAACCTGATCAGTCACTTTCTTTTCCACCTCATCTATTAAATTTTTATCTTTTTTTTATCTTTCTAGCACCATATTTGTTTGCAGCAGCTCTTCTCTAGTCTCTTTCAACTGTTCTTAAAGAAGCTTTTTTTTTCAGTTTGTTCTATGACTTTTTTTTTTCCCTTTCTCTGTTTGACCATTTCCTCTTTATATTTGAGCTGCTCTATTGGAAATTCTGCCTCAGACTCCTTATGAATATTTCTTTTGGGTTTAACTTCTTTTTCTTTAATAATATTTGATTCAGTAGGATATACAATTATGATTTATTCCACTACTGCCTTCTTTCCTTTATCTTTCGTCTGCAACTTGTTGTTATTTTTAACACTCTAAGAAATCTTTGATCTGGTGAAAGGTTTTCTAGGTTTAAATAGAAAACCTGAACCTGCAGATGAAAAGTCTAATTTCTTGGCCATAAACCCTTCATTTTAACCTTGGATCCTTATACCTCAACTTCGTTCACTACAAGGGTCTCTGCAATGTTTAAAGCCTGACAAATGTCTTCAAGCCTCCCTTTACCTCCAGTAGTTTCCTTTTTTCTTCTTTTATACCTTTTTGTAGTAGATTTAGACTTGATAATTGTGACATGTTCTTAATAATTATTTCTATTTGTTGGATGGGATGTTTCTTCTTGGATGATTTCAACTTCTATCTCCATTATTTCAGCTCCATGTTGCAAACCTTCTTGTTGATCACCTTCTGTCTCTGCAATGGTATTCATTTCTTATCTAGGAGTAAGAGTAAGAGTCTTGAGTTTAGAAGCTTTCCTTGGTGCTAAAGCATCTATTTCATACCCACTCATAAACAAAAAGCTTTCCTAAACTCTTTTTATTTTATTCAATTCATCCAGCACTAGTAATTTAATCAATCCATGGTGAAATATGGAAGTTCCACTTCTTTCAGGTCTACCTTGCACCTTATCTGTCATTTTTCCAAGGCTTCTCAAAAGGCATAAATGGATATCCATTAGTTATTTTCCTGTCACATGAAGGAGAAACTTGAAATGATACATGTAGATTGTATGAAATCTACCCTCATAGGTAAAGTATTTTTGTATCACCATCAATAGCGTAGAGTATTCCTTTTTGAGACAAGTTCTAGGAATCCCTACAATCATATTTATCCCTACATGCTCATGCTTTAGATAATAATCACAAATATTTAAGTCAAACTTCGTGGCTTTAAACCATTCATCTCCTGTCCTAGGGATTCCTATTGCTTGAGAAATACTATCAGGTGTAATTGGCACATGGAGAATACCAACCTTCATAGAAGTTCCTTTGAATTTTAGTGCAAAATCTTGTGATACCTATTTGTGATGACCTTGTAATCTTTGACAAAAATGAATGCACCCTGCTCTTGTGAAAACCTCCACGAAATTAGGATCTTCCATGATTAACTTTGGGATTATAGGCTCATACCTAAATGGTAGGCTTCCTTTATTTGTCTTTTTTGGTGTAGCCATTTCCTTTGTTTTGCAGTGGTGGCCTTCTTTAGATATTCACACCTGTTTAGTGAAGAATTGATAACAGCGAGATGTTATGGAAATAGAGGGATTGTATGACAGTGGACTTCTAGAGGAATAATAGTGATAGCGAGCTGCTTGAGTATCAACTTACGAGAATGAAAGAGAAATCACTATGAGGAATGAGGGATAAATTAGAAAAAATGAGATTAATTTAATAATAAAATGGTAATCGATGCCCAAACGTGCTAAAAAATTTCAATAATGACCCTATTCTGAGAACATGACCTTGAAACACTCAAAGTTTGACAACTCATCAGTTTGCAGAAACCGTTGCAGGAAAACAGGGTTTCGTAGTGAATTTAGTTTAACAAGTGTCAAATTCGCTACGAAATTAATAGGTGTTTCCATAGCGAAATCTGTTAGTTTTGTACTAAAAACGCTATAGATTCATGAAAATTCTCATGGGTGGCCAAATTTGACACATTTGGTTAATTAAAGTATCCAATTCAGATTTACCCCTTTGAATTGACTTGAATACATCCCCTAACAACTTAAAGAAATCCTAAACACGTATATCATATCATAAAATTTAGCATTTCATGATACTATGCTCCTAACCAATCTACTTACAAACTTGATACACTTCAAGTTATTTTTTGAAAATTTTTGGTGTGATAACAATGGCTCCACTTGGGATGGTGTGCCCCTGTGGTACACCAAATAACCTGTATTTCCATTGCCATCCATCCTTTTGGAATAAAAAATCTGAAATTTTCAAAGCCTTCTTCAAACTCTTATGGCCTTCACCTTGGGCTCAAGCTTGATGATTATTGCTAAAAAACCAAATTTGTACATACAGAAGAGATGCTCAGTCTACTTGAGCTTATTCACACACATTCCTACCTACCCTAAAAACTGCAATCTTCATGTTTGATTCAAGCAACATGAAACTTCCAATAAAGCCAGTCAATGATCTAATCTGACACTTGAACCTCTTGACTTCACTTGAACCAAAAGTAAACAACATACTGAAATTACCAAGGTAACATAAAATAGCTCTGATCTTCATAATGAAAATATAACTGGAAATCTGGACTGTAGAATTCTTCCATGTAGTTAGCTATAGGATCATAGAAGACAAATTCAGTTAGATGATTCTCAAGACATTCTGCAATTTCAGACAGCTCATATATGATTTCTTTAGCAACATAATATTTTAGTTGTATGCTATCAAACTCATTTTCAAACTGATTCTCAAGAACAATATATCCTTCCTCAATCTCAAAAGAGAAAAGTAGCAGCACCCTGTCTTCGTGTTCTAGCATGAAAAACTTTTGAAAAGACTGATCTTGATCATGAAGACTATAGAATTGAATTTGGTCTTCTAAAAATTCAATGTATTTCTCAATGTTCTTAGCAACTTCATCCAAAAATTGAATATTGTCTTCTAACTTTCACTTAAATGACTTTAAATAATAAGAAAAAGAAAAAATTTCAACCATTTCCTCATTAGTGTGATCATCATTCCATTGTTTAAAACCTTGAATGGAAGGAGAGTCTGCCACCAACTCTGTTCTTTCCATCCATGCCTCCATAATAATAAGTCAAAAATCTGCAAATGACTTAATACATTTGAGAGGAAAGCTTTCAATCAACTATTTACATTTCCCTTGGAATGAATCATAGAACAATATGATGAAAATATCTTCATGTCTGACTCTAAGAAGCTCAGTAGAGTCACAAAAATTTGATATATACTTGAAAGTCAAACTCAAATCTTCCCCATTGAATTTTGGACCATTCCTTAAAAAATATACATATTTGGGAAAAGGATTTGGGAAACCATAAATTCTTGAAAAATCTACACATGCATACCTTGAAACAAGAATGGAAACATCTGAGTTCTTCATAAGTCTAGTGGAATGACCATGTATATATGAAAATTTGAATTCTTCAACAACAGAGTCGCCAAGGTAGTTATTCCTCAAAAAAAATCTGAGCTCTTGCTACCTTCAAGAGTTCAACTTCAGAATTTGGGGAAAATTATATCTTCAAGCTCCTGACAGATGCACCAAAATGTTATCACCAAATTGGGTCCTGTTGGGATGCTTCAATGGTCAACTTGGAGTAACTATTTCAAACCACTTCTAACTGAAGCTTAGCCTCTTCAGTTTGAGAGGGCTCCCTCAAGGTGTTTTTATGATATTGAATATTGATAGTACTAGATGGCTAACTCTATAAATCGTGTATTGGTTTTGTATGTTTACAGGTTGAAAAATGAAGGCTTTCTACCATTGGGCTATGGAGTCAGTGACAATAATCTCAATGACAAAAGCTATCCTTGTGGAAGTTGAGGCATGTAGATGTTTAAATGAAAGTAGAATGCACACACATAGATTTTAATCAATATATAAATGTTTAAAGGAAGTCAGAGCATGAGAAACATGAATTTTGAGTAATGAACATTAAGATACTAAAAGCATGGCATTGAGAGAGATATCCAATATTTTAATTCTTGAAAGGAGGTCAGAGCATGCAAAGCATGAATTCTGAGTAATCAAACATATTATATTGACAGAAAGTAATAATATACATAGGACAGTGTTCATGAAAACATCAAATGAATCTCAGGTGAAGGATGAAACCAATAGCCACTCTCCATTACTGATGAGAACCTGTTTACAATACTAGAAGTCAGTTGTAACATATTCCAACCCTTCATAAATTGAAGTACTGTTTGCTTATAGGCATCTAGCCTTTACATCCAATCTACCAACTGGCTATATAATTAAGTTATTTTACTGCCACCTAATCCAACCACAAACTATATATTTATAAATAGAAGCTGACACCTACTAAATTACGAGGTAGAGTCCTAACATAACTCAAGCACCTATTTATTACAATTTAATCTGAAGATGATCCTACTTCCTTGAAAGGAATCATGTTCTTCAACCATACTGACCATAATCAAAACATTAATAGCCTTACTATCTTCATGAAAACTGCTCTGCCTACTATTAAGGAGCTGTTACGTTTATGATATGGCAACATGGTGAGTTGGCATCTCCAAACTAGCTTCATGAAAAAATGCTTCCATTCAGAAATATTTTGTTCTGATACTCTTTATCATTGCTCTGATACTCTGTGGCATTTCCCATGGAGAAAAACTCTAAAAAGTTTATTACCCTTCATATATTTCCAAAAGGTGACCTCACTATAAAAACAGAGTTTTAAGCTACTTTGATAGTGAAATTCCGCAACAAAAAATGGGCTTCAAGCCTAGGACTTGCGAAATTGCCTAGTTTTCGATAGATTTGGAAAAATTTAGAATTTTAGCTTAAGAAAGGTCCATGAGTATACCTGAATGTGAAATATGATGGTATAAGACAAAAATGATCTATTATTTACTGTTAACTTATCGTTTATCAACAAATTCTTCTTGAGTAACATCAGTAGTTTCTTCTACAAACTTTCTTTCCAAACCTTTCTTCTCTAATTATGTCTTCATCCTCTCCATATTTTCTTTCATTTCTTTGAATTTTTTCTAAAGACTTTTCCTCTCTGTCTGTAACCATAAATTCCTCTGCCTTCTGTGTCTCATCATGATGCGCAAAGGTTGTGATTTGTTTAGTAGATTTTTGGCCTTTCCAATGGATTTTTCAAAATGAGTAACCTAATCAGTCACTTTCTTTTCCACCTCATCTATTAACTGTTTATATTTTTTGTATATTTCTAGCTCCATATTTATTTCCAACAAATCTTCTCTATTCTCTTTCAATTTTTCTTCCAGAAGCTCTTTTTTAGTTTGTTGTATGATTTTTTCTTTTCCCTTTCTCTGTTTGACAATTTCCTCTTTATCTTTGAGCTGCTCTCTTGGAAAGTCTACCTCAGACTCCTTATAAATATTCCTTTTGGATTTACCTTCTTTTTCATTAATAATATCTACTTCATTAGGAGATACAATTATTATTTCTTCCACTACTACCTTCTTCTTTTATCTTTCCTCTCTAGCTTGCTGTCATTTTTAACACTCTCAGAAATATGTGATCTGGTGAAAGGTTTTATAGGTTTAAACATAAAATCTGAACCTTCAAATGAAAAGTCTAATTTCTTGGCCATAAGACCCTTCCTTTTAACCTTGGATCCTTCTACCTCAACTGCTTTAACTACAGGGGTCTCTGCAACTTCTATAGGTTGTAAAATGTCTTCAAGCTTGCCTTTACCTCTAGTAGTTTCCTTCGTGCTTATTTTAGACATTTTTGCAGCAGATTTAGACTTGATAATTGTGACATGTTCTTTAGCATGCTTTCTAGTTTTTCTATGGGGTGCTTCTTCTTGGATGAATTCAGCTTCTATCTCCATGGTTTTAGTTGCAGGATGCAAACCTTCTTGTTGATCACCTTCTGTCTCTGCACTGGTATTCATTCCTTGACTAGGAGTAAGAGTCTTGGGTTTAGAAGCTTTCCTTGGAGTTAAGGAATCTATTTCATGCCCAATAATAAACAAATAGGTTGCCCAGTCTCTGTTTGTTTTATTCAATTCTTCCAACACTAGTAATTTGATCAATCCATGGTGAAAGATGGAAGTTTCACTTCTTTTAGGTCTACCTTGCACCTTATCTGCCATTTTTCCAAGGCTTCTAAAAGGTTAGAAAGGGATATCCATTAGCTTTTTTCTTGTAAAATGAAGCAAAAAATTGTAATGATACATGTAGATTGTATTAAATCTACCCTCACTAGTAAAGAATTTATCTATCACCATCAATATCTTAGAGTAGTTCTCTTTGAGACAAGTTCTAGGAATCCCTACAGTCATATTTATCCCTACATGCTAAGGCTTTATATAATCATCACAAATCCTTAATTCAATCTCCATGGATTTAAACCATTCTTCTCCTATCCTAGGGATTCATATTGGTTGAGAAATACTATCAGGTGAAATTGGCACATGGAGAATACCAACCTTCATAGAAGTTCCTTTGAATTTTAGTGCAAAATTTTGTGATACATTTTTGTGATGACCTTGTAATATTTGACAAAACTGAATGCACCCAACTCTTGTGAAAACCTCCATGAAATTAGGATCCCCCATGATTAAATTTTGGCTTATAGGCTTGTACCTGAATGGTAGGCCTCCTTTATTTATCTTTTTTGGTGTAGCCATTTCCTTTGTTTTGCAGCGGTGACCTTCTTTAGATATTCACTCCTGTTGAGTGAAGACTTGATGACAACAAGTTGTTATGGCAATAGAGGGTTGGTATGATAGTGGACTTCTAGAGGAAGAACAATGATAGCAACCTGCTTGAGTAGCAACCTGCAAGAATGAAAGAGAAAGCATTGTGAGGAATAAGGGATAAATTAGGAAAGAATAAGACAAAATTCATAAGAAAATGGTAATCGATGCCCAAACATACTCAAAACTTTCAATGATGACCCTATTCTGACAGCATGAACTCGAAACACTGAAAGTTTGAGAACTCATTAGGTTGCAGAAACCGTTACAGGAAAAATGGTTTTCATAGTGAATTTAGTTTTAACATGTGTCAGATTCGCTACGGAATTACTAGGTGTTTCCGCGGTGAAATATGTTGGTTTTGTACTAAAAATGCTATGGATTCATGAAAAATCTGACAGGTGGCCAAATTTGACACATTTGGTTAATTAATGTATCTAATTCAGATTTACCCCTTTGATATGACTTGAATACATCCCCTAACAACTTAAAGCAATCCTAAACACTTATAACATATCATAAAATTTATCATTTCATGATACTATGATCCTAACCAATCTATTTAAAAACTTGATACAATTCAAGTTATTTTATGAAAAATTTGGGTGTGATAACAGGTTCTTTCTGCAAGAAGAGAAAGAATCCCATTGCGGCTTCAAACTATCTAGCATGGAAGAAAAGGATTGACTTGATACTCACAGAAAGAGATTTAATGAGATATGTTATCAGAGAAGTTATTAAACCTAAGAAATAAAATACAAAAGAGCTATGAAGGTACAATAATGATGAAGTAATAGATCAAAGGATCATAGTGGAATCAATCAAGGATTCTCTTGCTCCGTTTGTGGAAAACTTGAAGACTCCCAAGGGCATGTATGACAAGCTAATGAATTTTTACCTTGTAAGGACAACATGTCAAAATATTCCATTATGGAACATGATATATAGAATGAATAAATTGAAGGATCATGATAAAACATCCTTCCTAATGAGAGTCTCTTAGCTAAGAGACCATTTACAAGGAATTTGGGAACCCATCACTGATTCTTAGGTGACCGTATGTGCTCTAAATGCATTGCTACCAGAACAGAGGAAATTTGAAACAAGTGTCTACTCCAAGAAGGATTCAAATCCATTCATAAGTTGTGGGCACAATTCATACTAGAAGAATCAAGATCAAGGTCAAATATGGCATTGGATCAGATGAGTAGTTTCAAGCCTTTCTAACCCGAGTCAGGAAGATGAAGAAAGGAAAATTTGGCAAGTCCAAGAATAAATATATGTCCAAGGTGCAATGTTTCAAGTGTTAGCCATTTGGACACTATAAGAGGGACTGTCCAAATCAACATAACATTAAGATAAAGGATAGGAGTGAAGCTCATGTAGCCGAATCGGTGGGAGAATCTGAGAAAGAGGAAAAGAAGGAATAAGTGAAACATCTTTACTATTGAAATAAGGTTCACTAACTTCTATGTTCTTTATGAATGTTAGTTTCTCTTTTAGATGATATGTTTTGCATAAGAATCATACAATAGAATCATATGATAGTAGCATGTATGGAATATACGTGATTAAGTTGCTTAGTAGAGATCATCTAGGATATAATGTTAGACCATTTTTCATAATGTTCATATAGATATTATCTAACTTTATGTCATAGGTTGTCATCTTGTTGCAACAGATCACCAAGATACGAGAAGGACCATCATTTGAATATCCTTGGGAAAGGAATCATGAAAGGAATAATATGTATTCTATGTAATGTGGAATCATGCCGGTAAAAAGGGATGAAGGGTTGCAATGGGTCAATATATAGGTTTTTTGTGAGATATATGGATATCTAGATGATTGGACGAAAGTATAGGAATTTTTTTGGATAAGATGCATATGTATGAGAGTATTATGGAACAAAGTTGGTTATAAGGATATGCTTGAGTATTTATGATGGTGAACAGAATAAAGTTTGACTTACCAAAGAATTTATAAAAAATTAAGAATTTATCTTGAACATAATTGGATATTGATTACGTCTAGTATAATATCCGGAAGAAAAGTTGTAACTTGGTAATCAAGTTCGATCGTTGGGCACTTTGATACATGAAAGTAGTATCAAGTGGAGATGGTCAACAAAAATGTTGATCGTATAGGTAATTATATTTCATTTATGGTTTGTTTATATGGATAACATGTTATTGGCTACCAAAAAGAGGATGTTGCAGGAATACATAATGATAGTTGAGGCAAGGCCAACTGTATGAATGAAGAGTATTGAGAGAAGCTCAATATATAGTACCTTGCAACTATGAAGTCGAGATGAGTGGGCCATCCTAGGATTTAAAGGGTAGTTGTATGAGAAGGTATCCTGGAGGTCAAATGAAAATGACTTTTAAGAAGAATCTATGAATAGATTGAATATCGATAAGGCTTAATGAAATGCTTCATGATTGATGAAGAAAGTGATGAGAAAGTAAGATGATCTAGATCCTATCACAAGAATGAAGAGTATATATGGATCCATGATATCACAGAAGAAAACAAGTGATGCAAAGAAAAGAGTCAGCGAGGAAGCTATGAAGAACTAGTAGATGATACTATGATGAAGACAAGATAAATAATTGTGGTGTTGGATTCCATTATTGGAAGTTAGGAATCTCCTTTGGTTTGAGAGGGAGAAAAAAGATTCTTCTTGGATAAGGAGAAAGTTTTAATTCTCAATATTAAGGCAGAATAGGTATGTAATATCTAGTTGAGAGGGACTAATATTTGATATCACATGTGTATTCTCCTCTTCAAGAGATGAAGAGAGAATGGAAGAGGATTGGATAATCATTTTTGGTTCCCTTGAGGATAGAATTTCCAAGAAAGGAAAGGGACTGAAACTCTTTGAGGATGAGACAAGAATCCAAGAGAAGAGTGGCTAAAGAGGAACAATATTATTTGAGGACTCGTGTATGGAGATACAAGATAATAATAATCCTAAAAGGGCATCCCTTGTAGACATCTGGATGGGGTATGCACCTTATAAAGGCATTGGGGTATCACATGTAAATATTCCCAGCATAACTCTCTTGATTAAAGTGGAGCCTGTCTAGTTAGACCTCAAGGACAGTGCTAGTCATAATGACGATGCTTACAATATAGCTTATCAGTCTGACTCTTCTTGAGAAATATTCATTTTGATATATGATGTTGTACTAGTTTTACAATTATGAATACCTCCCTATTTAAGAGGGTGTGTTGATAAAAGTAACTAGTTTTGGTCTTCATAATTGTTGCAATCATTTCAATATGTATCCTATATAACCAAAAATAAAAAAATAAAGAAAAATATTGTTAATAAATCTTGGGTTTCATGCTCATTTTTTATGTTCTTCTAGGTAAAAGCATGTTCTTCATCCTTCTAGGGTTTTTTAGGTCTCAATATTTATTTTCATGAGTTAAAGGAGTCAACATCATATTTATAAGACCCTTCCAAGAATTTTCTAATCATAAAAAGAATAATTTTTTAGTCTAGAATGTCTTGGAATGTCCAAGAGTAAAAATCGGCCCTAGGATCCTCAAGTCGATCTAAATGATAGAATTCAACCCCTTGAGAAGGTTATATAAAGATAATTTGGACCTCATTTATAGAAACACACTCACACAAGTTCGATATATAATATTTAATTTAATATAACATTGGGAGAGACAGAAGAAGGAGAGAAAAGGTCCGGAAGAAGCTGGGAGGCTGAAATATATTTTCTTTGGGCTCTATCTCTCTAAAAAAATGTGAAATTATAGGGTTTTTGGGTTGCAAGAAGAGGTAAAAGTTTTAGGATCAAGTTATAATAGGACAAAGCATAGAAACTGGCAGATGGAAGGAAGGAAAATTTGTCTAGATATTGCTGACCTTAGGAATATTTTTCTTGCTCTTAGGAGGAACTAGAAGGAGGTAAAATTAGAGTTTCTTCAAGAATTGTTTGATTTAATTTGCAGGTTGAATTTATAGGTAAAAGTTGCAGGTCGAGTAGGTCTGTTGTAACTAGCACATCGATGTTGCAGTGTCTAATATTTTGGTGTAAATTCAAGAAGGTATTGAGGAAGGGATAACCTGGTATTAGGAGAAAGAATTTGCTCTAGGGATTGGTTCTTTGTGTCTCATTTGAAGTAGATTCTAAGAAGAGAATATTTTTTGGGTTTTCCAATGGCTAAGAGCCTATATTTGTGTCCTCGTTTTTTATTATTGCTTCTTGATATTGTTTGATGAACACATATAAATAAAATAATATAAATAAGATAACCAAGATTCACAAGAAAGAATAAAGTTAAAATAAAATAAGTTTAATAATTTGTCAATTTATCATTATCTAACAGAAAATATGTCACTAAAAAGAGCGTAGAAACCACAACATTCATAACATATACATAATTGTTCCCAAGGGGCATATTAAAGTCCAAAGGAACATGTACCACCACCATTGTTATAGGCCATTTTTTCACATCTAGTAATTATGCCTCCTAATGGGATCAATCAACATCATATTCCCCCTTGTCAACATCATTGCAAAAAGCCCTAGTGTACCTCCTTTAATTCCCAGAATTTTTTCCTGAAACCACCTCATCTAAGCCAGTTTTAGCAACAAAATTCCATGGCCTTCCTATGTTAAAATTTCACCTAAATTTTTCATCATTGTGGCCAACATTAATCACCTACAGGTTGTTCCCCTTTGCACCTGTGTTGGTTCTAGAAATTCGGGAAAAGGAGAGAATTTCCGGAAGCTTCATCTTCTAGAAGATTCCAAAGTTTGTTACAACCATTTACCTTGGATTAAAATTTTGGATCCTATATTATACTTCTTTGTAGTTTCCATCCCTTATCCTTTGATCCCATCCTCCCATCAAAGGTGGATCTAAAACCCTAGATTGGTAATTGGATAAGGACTCCCAACATACCCCACTCATCTATATATTTACTACCTTTAAGATGCAAGAGGTTGGATTTTGGAGAGTGATTATACACTTATGCTATTGAGGTGAGAATTTAGCATTCCATGCATTTAGGGTGAGTGTAGGTGCATATTGTGATAAGGGAAGGACAAGTTAGAAGCTTGGAGGAGCTCTTCTACAATATCAACACCTATTTGTGGTTGTAATATCCTTCCATTTATATTAATTCAAAGATTTCTCTGTTTTCCTATATGTGATTGACATTATTTCACTTATTTCAATACCATGTTGATCTATTGAATATAGTACTTAGATTATACTTCACATATATCATGCTTTCTTCACTTGTGTTATCTCACTATGAAGGTTCTAATTTTGGCAATCAGAGCTAGAATTTGAGCATTCAAGCTGAAGAAGGAATGAAGAATGCGACATATTCTAGGTAGGATTCATTCAAAGATCTATTTACTTTAAGGAAAGAATTGGGTTCCTTGTCTCTATGTTGTTCTAGGTTGGCCATCGAACCTCGGGGAGATACTTTTGTCCACAATCATAAATATCGCATAAAAAATTCGTGACTCCACTGGGGAATGGTGTATTTCATTGGTGTTTTTCCTTTCCATTTGTGTTTGATCACATCTTCCATAGACAATTTTTTCTTTTGTTAGTAAAGAGAAAACTTAGGAAGTGATCTCATTGAGCCTTTTTCGCAATTTTTGTGTTGGAATCCTCCATCCTAGACCAACGCTCCCCAGTGCTTCTAATAGAGCATTGCACCTCAATCAAGCTCAAATTTTCCCATCGTTGCAGAGAACTGGGGCCTCTTCTATTCAACGTTAACCACTGTTTTTACACAAAATTTTCCTCTGTTTCTAATTGCCTCTTTGATCAGCCTAGTTCTAGTTGACCTTCCCTGAGTTCCCCATGGACATGTGAACGTATTTTTATCTTTTTATTTAGGGGAAATATGGATTTTATTATATCTGCTAAACCAATCCAAGAAATAAAAATATTTATTTCCAGAAAGAGCGTCAAGAACTTGGTTGATAAGAGGCTCAGTATTTTAGCTCAAAAATGAAACTTCTCATAACTGAATGAAACCAGAACGACAACAACCGAATCATCGCAAGGAATCCAACACAACTCATTTTGTTGAAAACCGAGTTTGGATAAAGGAATTATGGTTTGTTGATCATCATTCAAAATAAACAAATTTTTATTAAAAAATTTCATAACAAGTGTTGTAGGTGAGACCGAGAAGGATCATATTGAGAACAACGTGCAAACATGTTTTCAAAGGTCATGGAATTGGATCAATCTCATGTTTTCTTTCAACAAGAATAGGAATAAAAAATCCACTTTAGTAGCCATGGAGTAGTACTGCTTGCACTTGCAGACTGGTAATTGAGGAAAAAAAGTATATTTTTTTGAAGGCAGAAACCACGATTTCTTCCAGAAATTCCAGATATTTCTGAACAAGAACAATGGACAGTTGAGATTGTATCGCAGAAATGAAGCAGAAGATGAACAGTCAAGTTTGAATCGTAGGATTACTGTGGAATATGGAAGGTTCTGAAGTATAACGCATTCAGTCATGAAAATTTCCATCGCATATCGCACTTGGCCATAAATATTTCCTTGCACATCACATTCAGTGAAAGGAGACTTGGGAATGTGACGCAGAGTCATGTGTTGACTTGTTCTGTGATTTGCGATGAGTCGAGATTGCGATGAGTTGAGATTTGTGATGTCATATTTGCGAAGGATCATTCATAAGAGAATATGTGATCTATAAAATTTATTTTGATGTGATATGCAGAGATTTAAATGCATTAAGCCATGTATTAATACAATAATTTGTTGTTATGTGATGTTAATCTGAAATCAATGGTAAGTGCGGGTTAGTGATAAACAGTCCTTAACCCCACTTAAATACATTCTTATCAATAATTAATTTCATACATATCTTAGCATAAGAGATGGCGAACTTGCCAAATGTGGAGCAGCTCCACATTTATTGCAGTTATCTGGTAGACTTCCAGATTTAGTGAAGGAAAACTAGGTAAAATTGGTTTTGCCATAACTGAGGAAATATTTGACCAAATTGGGTGCAGGAAGAGTCATTCTTAGAATTTTTGGATATTTTGGAGCCATTAGAACAGGTTTAAGGGGTAGAAGAGCTAATCTACATAGGTTTTTGTTGCCCTGAATATTTTTTAACCCAGGGCAATCAAGAGGGAAGGCCATGCCTAGAGCATCTGATAAGCAAATTGAGTTAAAAAATAGTCGTTTCTGATATGTTTCGATGTTTTAAAATCATTGGAATAGGTTCCAAGATAATTTTATGGATGTAAACAACACTTTGAGAAAATTTGAGCTAATACAGAGGCCTAAGCTATGGAGCTAGACCAAGGAGATGTAGCATAGGAGGGGTGAACACCTTCATCAAAACTTTGTTTTATTGTATCGGTTTGTGTGGTTTGCTGTCATTTATGTTTCTATTGTTTAGCACTTTAAATTCGTGCCTTATGTTTTCAAAAACACTCATAAAATTCAATTTAATTCCTCTTTTTATTTTTAACCATAGGGAACCAACACATCAAGCATAAGATCGGGTGAATAGGTTTATATCTAAAAAATGAAATTAGTACATCAATAATTAACGAACAATTTCATTCAGTTGGTATCAGGAGCCTGGTTGAAAGGCAAAGGTTATTTTCTTGATAGTTGCTAGAATTTTATTTGATTAATGGTTTTGCAATTTTAGCCAGTGCTAACAAGGTAAAAGTTGTGTTAGTCATAAAGGATTTTTACCTGTTGTTGATGACTAGTTTCCTTAGCTGATTTTTCTAGAAGCTAATCTCAATATGTCAATTTTTCATCTAGAAAACACCCCAAACAAATTTTTGTCCTTCTAACCCTCCTGTCAGCCTATGATAAGAACAGTCTTCAGTTTTCAAGTCATATCTCGCTTCAGCAAAGTCTCCCTGTCTATAGCTGTCATAACTTTGTTTCTCAGCTATCATTTTCCCTTATTTCTCATGCCATTCACTATCTGAAGGTTGACAAAGTGTCTACTCCTCTATCCCTGATCATCTTGTCATATGACAATCTGATCATGCCTAAGAAAACACTCAGAAACTGTGATTATTGTCTCTAAGCTAGATAGTGGTGTTTAGGGAGTTTTTCCTTGGCTAAGATATCCTAACCCAAAAAGCCTGTGTCTAGTACCAGTCAGCCATGAATCTTTCCCTATTTTGCAAAACAATCTTTGATCTATCCATAGGTCATACACCACTAAGAGGTCACTTTGTCTCATTTAAGAATAAGTTCAACAAAGATCCAAATCAGGAAAAGATGAGGATGTTCACTATCTAAAGAAATATGCTTAGATCAGGTGAAATCTCCATGAAACACCAAAGGAGCTCTCCAAGGTTCAAAAGCATATGTTTTTACATCTCTGTAGGGGTGTAATTGAATGATGATCAGTGTGCAAATGAGAGCAAAGGATTAACTGAACAAGTTTCTCATACTGAAATATTTTTCCTTCAATAATTAGATGGAGAGCTGTAAAGTAAAGAGCATCAAATGTACATGGTTTAAATCCAAAGGCTGCTTGAAGAGCATAGATAATTCCTCAAATCAAATGAACACAAAATACTGAGTGATTCTTATCAACAGTGCTCCATAATCTCCTCCAAAAGCAGTGCTGCATAATATTTCCAAAGGGCATCATCATGTAGGGCATAAGAAGACAACTGCTTCTTATGTTACCTTGAACCTGGGATGTAAAAATTAGTCAAAGGCAGTTTCAATATACCTCTGAAAACACAGTCAAGGGAAAAGCTAGTTCAATGATGTCTAGCAGTGAACACTCTCCATATACCAATCACATTACTTCTGGTCTAGATTTCACAGTGATATTTTACAAAAGGGATATACATCTCAGACAATGCCTCATAAAGCAAGAGGACATTAGGTTCAAGTAATTTTACCAATGATAAATGTAAAATTTCACTTTTTTTCCTATTGATATTCTTCAAGCAAACATACAGAGCAAGGTACAGTGATTTAAATAGATGAAGATCCTATGTTTAATGATAACCTCCTTCAATGATAAGTAGAGGGTTAGAAAAACATGATGGAACCTCCTTCATATAAAAGCAGAGGGTTAGAAAAACATTGATGTGACCTCCTTCACAAACAAGCAAAGGGTCAGCATGTTTTTAAGAAAATTCAGAGGCTGTTTTGCGCCACCTCCTCCAAAGATGAATAGAGAATGCATAGCAGGGTTTAAAATTATGCTTGAGAATGTTTTCTTTTGGAAAGCCTAGTTGAAGAATAGTGGTGAAAGAAATGAGATTTTATAGGTTAAAGGCCTCTTCCACACCAAAATCAAAAGAGTGACATGATGGTGCTAAAAGGCCTCTGTTCTCATGTTTATGAAAGCCTCCTTCAAAGGATGAATCAGAGGTTATAATTTTGATTAAAGTAGCCTCATCTAAATGGCCAAGGAGGTAGACCAAGCTCTGTTTAAAGTGACTTCTGCAACTGATATAAAGAGATAGTCCACCCAGATGATTTATTTGGAAAAGGGCATTCTTCTTTTTAAGACATGTTCATTATGGTTTATCAAGAATTAATCCCTCCAAGTGGTGAATAAAGGGAAAGCACCAAAAGTTATTTTCTCACCTCATTTAAAAGACAGAGGGCACATTGTTAAGAATAGGTGAACTTTCATTGTTTGAAGGTCCCCCATAGGGTCACAGATCATATGGGTCAGCCTATTCAAAAGGTAAAATAGAGATTTAGGACACCAATTCTTGGTGGATACAAGCAATCTGCATTTTTAGGTGTTTTAAATCAGAGGATAAATTCAAGTTTCAAGTTTAAAAGGCCACCTTCGAAAGGAAAAAAAAGGCACACTGTATGATAAAGATAAGCTCTTTATGTTTTAAGTTGATCTCTTTGGTAAACAAGCAAAAGGAGAAAACACATGGTTTAAAGAATCTCCTTACTTCACAAACAGTGGATTGGCATAGTAGTTTCAAAAGGCTACAGTGGTAATGTTTTTATGAGGCCCTTTCAGATGATGTACTAGGTCACATTTTTGGAGAAGACCATTACAATATTTCTGAATACCTTTTCAAATGGATAGACAAAGAACACTTTCCATAATCAAATCACATGTTTCTTGTCTAAAGTGTCAAAGAAACATAGTGCTAAGAGAGACAGATATCATAGGTAAAGTTTTAAGAAGAACAAAGGGACTGTTTGTAAGAAGATATTCAGGAATGACAAATTGAAAAGGTCATTGTTTTCCCTTAAATAGTATTTTCTAAACAACAAGGTTGAGGATCAAGAAACACTTTTTTATGCCTCCTCCCAGAGATGAGCAGAGGGAAAATCAATAAAAGATAAAGTTTTTTTGACAAAAAGGAGAGATAGTGTGTTTTAAGCAAGTATTCAGTTTGATGACAAACACAAAGGCAAAAAGTGAAAAGTCACCACAAGGAGGGAAAATCGTTCAATTTTTTTTTAAAAAAGGAGCTATAAAAGCTCTCAAAGATAGAGTCTACTTTCCATTTTACAAACAAGCTGAAGAAAACTTCTTTCTGAACCATGGGCAAGCAACTTGGTAAGAAATTGAACACGCGATGTGCCTAGAATTTAGCGCGAGGTGCCTATAGGGATTCACCAAAGAGTTTTGCACACGACGCAATGCGCCTGTGCGTGTAAAACGATAAGCCTACCTGAGATTCAGTGGGTGCCCAGTGCCCAACCCGATAGTTCAAACGCAGAGTTCAACGCTACGTGCCTGT
Source organism: Pinus albicaulis (assembly GCA_034641835.2). Taxonomy (NCBI): domain Eukaryota; kingdom Viridiplantae; phylum Streptophyta; class Pinopsida; order Pinales; family Pinaceae; genus Pinus; species Pinus albicaulis. Next base: position 38,440 of record JAXQQM020067034.1, on the reverse strand, counting down.
GCACAAGAGCGTAGTGCTGCTCAAACAAACTCTTTCTCACCTCAAATCAATATTTTTCACGGTGAAACTTCCTCCAAACCGCACCATACTTTTTAAGAGGTATTCTACTGATCTCTTCCCTAAATTTTTGAGTTTGAGGAGGGGGTTAAGAGTCAAGTTTGTTAAGGAAAAACAAAGTCTTATGAAGGCAAAAAACACTGTTTATTATAAAAACTATCATATTTATTAAGATAAAGAGAAATAGTGATAGAGGAGGAAGGTTCATTGTCAAGGGGCTTATTGTTATTAGTAGTTAAGGGAGAAAGTTCAGTTTTCTCTCAAAACCTATCTTGTTTGCTAAGCAAAACAAGGGAGAGTGATTAAAGAAGGAAAGACTTATTGTCAGTTTAAAGGGGTGAACTGAAGACACAAATTTGTGGTCACTTAACAAAAACTTGTTTGCCAACTAAAGACAACACTTAGTCTCACAAAGAGTAAAACAGGGTTTGATTGAGGACCTATTTCAGTGATCATTTGAAATTTTTTTTTGGTAATTTAGTAAAGGGTATCAAAACCAACAATGCCTCCAAGGAAGGACAGAAGAAGTGGATTTCACAAAAGGTTTGAGCCTGTGACAACTCAAGAAGTAAATGAATCCCCTTCAATTCTTTTTAACTACCATGAGGTGGGCTACCTTGATTTTTGCCAAAAAGTCCAGGAGTTCACCAATTACCCTCCCTTAACACAACTGTTCACCCTGAGGCTACAAGGAAAGCATGTCCACTTAGTAGGTCTGGACTTTAAACTCACTCCTAGAGCTGTCTCCAAAGCAACTAAGATCCCCTATATAGGAGAAAAGTGGTTCAAACAAGCATACCTAGATCTAAATCACTATAAACCTTTCTTAAAACTAGACCATCAGGATTCTTGCCAAGCTATATTCCCTTTTTCTCACTTATTGAGCAACTATGCCCCCCTCATGAAAGTCATCATGAAGTATTTCACGTGTGAAGGGAGGTTTTCCCGGATTTATTCCTATCACATCAGGCTTCTCATGCATTTCACAAGAGCTCAGGTGCTGAACCTACCTTTCTTCCTCTGCAAAAGCATAGAGAAGATTTCCTCCCTTGTTCAAAGAGACCTCCTGCTCAGAAAAAAGTTAGTCTCTTCCATAATTCTCTCATCAAAATCATCATCCTTCACCAGCTTGAAAAGAAAGGAGTGTCTTGGGATACTTTCATTTCTCATCCAGATTTTCATCTCATGGCCCATCTCACAACTATGTCTCTCCTCCATCAAGTAAAAATACTCCTTAAAGGCAAACATCCCCCATGATTGACAGTGAAAAAGAGAAGTCTTTTGAAAGTAGGCATGAGGTTAGTGGTGATGAGGAACATGGGAACACTAAGAAAATTAGTGAGCATGAACCAAGTGACAAATCTCAAGGCAGTGACCATGAGCAGAAAACTAGTGATGATGAAGACAAACAGGGTAGTGACCATGAGTAGCAAGTTAGTGATGATAAAGACAAATAGAGCAGTGAAAATGAGCAAGGAAATAGTGAGGAGGAAGAGGTGCAAAGTAGTGATGATGAAGCGATGGAGGAAAATCGTGGTAAAGGACCAAGTTGAGCAAGTGAAATTAATGAAACCTCCTCTCTATTCTCCTCAACGCATCCAAGAGCATGTTCTAGCTGCCTCTCCTAGGCAAGGGGCCATGACTCTTCCTCCAAAAGTGGTGAAGCCTAAAAACACCAAATCCACAAAGAAGAAAATCACTCCAGCAGTGACTAGGAATGTCACTAGAGCACTATGGAGTAGAGGCAAATTGCCTAAGAAGTGTTACACCATTTTTTGGTCATCTAACCTATTATCATTAGATGGACCCAAGTACAACATGTAAGACCAATTTTACCCTAAGTAAAATTGCTTTCACTATGTAAAATAACTTAATAAACCACATTTATTAGGTTGTTTATGGTCTAAACAGGAAACCCCAAAGGAAATATTAAACAAACCTATATTTGTTTGATTTTCCTCATGGAATAATTAATTAAACCATAATTTAATTATTATTCCCAGTCATGTTTAACCCAAAATCAAAGAAATTAATTAGATAAACCTTTATTTATCTTATTATTTTCTAGGAATAATTATTTAAACCTTATTTAGATGATATTCTTTGTTAAATATGACCAAATCACCCACAAATAATTAAATAAATCACTATTTATTTAATTATCTTTTAACTGCTTCCTTAAAAAGATAAATAAATCATTTATTTATTTATTTTGACAAATTAAGGGATTTGACCCAAGTCAAATACCTTTTCCCTCCAACAAATATAATAAAATATTCCATAAAAAGTGGATCTAGATCTGGTTAACCCATGCACCAAGATCTAGAATGACCCAATATTTTGTTATAAATAGAGGGTTTTTCCTACCATTCTTCACCTTTTGTTACCTATTAGATCACTCTGGATCTATACACTTGGTCACTCTTTTCTACCATTTGCTGTGTGAGCTCCCTTTGAGTTCCATTCTTTGTGTGGGTTTTCTACACCAACAAGAGAGAGAAATCTTAGATCTGAAGTGCCGAGGACTTCCAAGAACCCATCCCATTCGCTTCCCATTATGAATTGATATACCTTCTTGATTTCCTCCCCAAATTTTAATACAAAATTCTTTCAAAAAATTGTTTTGTCTTGTCTATTGATATATGGATAAACCCTTCCTATTAATGCTTAACGCTCTTTCTATGCATAGATCTCGGTTTCTTGCGCCTCTTTTCTTGATCAACTAATCGTAGATCTCAAGATATTGGCAACACTTTTGATGTTAGGGCTATTATTTATGTGTAGCTAAATCTGGTTTTTTTTTGTACACTTCGACAAAGGATTCATACTAACAAATGGCGCACTCCACACGGGTTTTAAATTACGACCACTGTCGTTTTTCATATTCGCATATCCGCCACACCCTAGGTTTCTTTTCGCCTTTTTTCCTAATTTCATGTTGTTTTTCTCCTATAAAACCCTAAAACATTAAAATTTATAACTTCCAATTGTCTCATTGCGTTGTGTGAGTGACACGTTCGCAACCGAGACTACTAACTCTTTCAAAATCTGCCGCCGGGACACCCGGAGCTTTAGGTCGCACTTTTCAGCCCATAAACTGCGACCTGGACCTCCAGGTCGCACTTTTCAGTCCATTTTCTGCGACCTGCACAGAAAACAGGTCAGAACCTGCAACCTGCCAATTTTCTTGCTGTTTTTCTACAATTTTTCTGGGTTTTTCTGAAGCTTCACTGTTTTCCAAATTTCTCGCCCGATTCACCCGTTTCTTAACTGCTTTGCTTCACCTAAGTGGGAACATTTAGGGCTTCGCATCTCCAATTTTTGTGGAAGAAGCTTTTATCTATCGTCTCTGCTTTTCAGAAGTTTCACTCTTTTCCAAACATCTTTCTGATACCTCCTTTCAAACCTCTTCTAATCGATCTTCTCCTCAAATCACCTCCCCGAAGATTTTTTGGATCTACTTTTAGGCCTTCCTGTCCCTTCTTTGCTGATTTCTTTCCAGCCACCTTGCCTCTGCCTCTTGGTTGTGATCTGCACCTCTTTTCAGCAGCTTTTCCCTTTAGATCCCTGTCCCTTTCGACCCTAGATCTATTGGCCTCTTTTTAGTGTGTTTTGACTATATTTTTTCCCTTTTTTAGATTAGTTTTGAGAGACCCACCTTTTTGGGTTGAATCGATGCAATAGTAGCTGTTAATTTTCTGTTATTTCAGCATTATATACTGTTTTTGCAGCATTATTTTCAATTACGCAGCACACTTTTTCTCTTGCTCTCAAAATGAAAAGGTTTAAAAATTAAAATTAACGCACGCCACACACTCACCCTAAGTGAAGAAGAGCCTGGTTTACACCGCCAGGCAAAGACTTTAAAATCAATTGACACTGCACCTTTTCGCCCTTGTTTCGACATTTAAATCACTTGATTCTGCACCTCCCTACCTCTGTCGGTCGTTCTTCTTCCCATCGTGCTGTGTTTGTGTTGCCATCATTGCACCCCCAAGGTGCGCTTCCCGGAGACTTCTTGGCCTTCACCCTCAGTTTCCGGTCGATCAACCTACTCCGTCCCACCGTCGTCGAGCCAGTCCTCCTTCGAGTCCACATTCCGACTCCTCTTCTGATTCATTGGGTTCTCCTTTTATTTTTGGTTCTCCCCCTGTCACCTTCACTATGTCTGGTCCAGGGCCTAACGCTAGCAGAGCTCCCGGACCTAATGCCGAAACTACTACTAGCGGAACCGCCACAGGAACTACCTCGGCCGCACCCTTGCTACCGTACATCGCAGGCCTCAGCCTCCCCGATTTCAATCAGTTGATTAATGACCCTATCCGCCATGATGTTATTGGCTCAAGGTGAGGTAAATCCCCTCTGCGGACAGAGGCGATCCCTACTAGCCCAGTAGGGGTCTAGCAACAATCATCAAATGCTACAGCGCAAGTTCCTAATTGCGAATAAATAGACCAACGATGGAGGCCTACCTGGAGTCCAATGCTATGATCCGTAGAAGAGACAGCGTTCCCGTTCCTCAGCCTCGGCAGATCACGATCCCCACGATCTCCATGAATGGACACCTGCACATGCAAGAAACAACACGAATACAAGCATAAAATCCAGAATACGCAACTATATATCAGTCAGAAAGGATATAACTCATTATTAACATAAGTGAAAAACAGAGTGGAACCATAACCAGTAGTCATTCATTAATAAACAATCGAAAGAGAGTACAACCAATGTTCTAACGCCGCGGTCTCCTTCGGAAGGGTCCCTAGTCGTTCACGTCTCGCAAAGCTCGCCAGGGAAAGGGCAAGCCTCTCTAGAGTCTCTCGACGATAGTCTCCTTACTTGAGTCGGCCTTAAGGGAAGAAAGAGGGCTCTTACAGCACAAAGGCTCTTCGGAATTTGGAGATTCAAAGCTTAGGCACTTCCCGACTAGCTTGCAATGGCAATAGGCAAGCTTTTATAGATGGGGAAGGAGGGAGTTGGGATCCCTATTATTGTGGGATTGGACCTATCATCAAGGAAGGTTCCATGAGAGGTGGCAAACCACTTCCCTTCCATGGAACTCCCGTAGCCAAACCTCCCAACTCAAGATAGGCAATGGTTTCTGAGTTTGTTGAAACACAACTTCCGCCATCTTTATTTAAAAAACACTCCTTAAATTGGCTGGTGCGACTGCTGCTCTGGGACAGAGCGCCAGTTGGCGTGGCCTCTTTGTAGGATTTTCCCCATTGGCGCAAGTGATGAACTGTCTGCCCGCGCCAATGCAAAAGGAGATTTTTTCATGGTTTTTTGCAAGGAGATGTCTTTAGGGCAATTGAAGCTCACGTTTAGAGGAATGCACTGATGATGGTTTCAAGGCATGACATTGTTCACAGGTCACAAAATGGGTCCTCCATTGTGCGGGACGGGGAATGGTAAGGACGGTGACAAATTACTGTGTAACAGATGCCCCCTAAAGTATGAGGCCCGAGAGAGAGAGGGGTGAAATGCTTTACGAGAACATGTTCAACTGAAGGCCCGCCGTCGGAAAACCTGCGCAGAAAGATACAACCGATATCTCAAGTACATGATGTATAAGTGGTATGGACGCAGCCATCCGAAACAGAGTATGCTATAATCCGGATCCAGGGCATGGGCGCAGCCATCCAACTAAGATCAAATAAATAGACTCAGGTATGGTCGCAGCCATCCAATCAATGAGTCATGTACATAATGATAATAATCCACAATCGCAGCCTGGATTACAACAGACACAATCCAGGGTCTTGCGCTCCATCTCAACCCAAACAAAGTACAAGTTCAAGCATGCTAATATGTGAGTTGAAGTCGAACATGCAAGAACATCGTCTGATACGTACTAATGATGAGAGTCAAGTATCAGACGCGTAGAGGAACCACCAATAATGACGATGACCCTCACAGTACTATAGGTACAATCTAATGCATGTGGAATCAATGAGTTGACGTCGAACACTCGCAGAATCACTCGATCGGAGGCCAATGATGAAAACCTCACGTCGAATGCGAAGAACCCGCCATTGAGGCATGCAGGCTCCAAGGTACCAGAAGGGAGTCTCTAGATCAGCTTCCTGGATAATGAGCTGAAGTCGACAGGAAGTGACCTTGATCGAAGGTGGGCCATAATGTTTCCCACATCATCGACACGAGACAGAGGAACATGATGTTTTTATTGTGAATCAGGATCGTATGAGAATCAGAGGAAGGTTGATACTAGCAGAGGCCAACTTCTCTTGAACATATAATGGCACAAAATAGTGGTTTTGGCAGCATATTTGACATCAACGGATCAGAGGTCATGGTGACAAGGCAATGAGCAGAGGAGAGGTCAAAAAGGATTATCCAAACCCATGGAGGCAAGTGAAAAAACGAGATGAGATGTCCCCAACCCGACACGAATGCAAACAAGTGCCATGTTCAAGAGCGACATACTGCCGACGACAACGATGATGGTTCCATTTTTCCCCCACCATTTCTGGCGAGTACCCCAATTATTTTTGATAACAAGCTTGAAGGGGATAGCATATGCTTGTAATATAAGTCCGCCCTTCGGGTGAATCCATCCTAGTGCATTTAACGAGTCCTAGGAAGGAGGAACTCGGAGAACGTCATTTCGACTGGATCCGATGTCATCAGGGTTTAACGAGTCTGACAAAGGGAGAACTCGGCGTCTTTTCATGTTTAGAGAGTTTGAAAAGACAGCAGAAAAGTAAACTCCACAGGTCCCTTTTCGTAAATAGTTCCTCAGACCCGAAAAGGTAGAAAACAATATCCGAGAAAACCTCCTAGTCGCGATAGGCTAGGGTATTCCTTTTTCGTAAATAATCCATCCCAGCCCGAAAAAGGGGTAAACGTATACTGGGTAGAGGTCATTTCGGGGCCACTTTAACGAGATCGAAACGACAAGGGCCTCGGCAATATTTTCATGTTTAGAGAGTCAGAAAAGAGCTGAAAAATGACTCCTCCTAGAGGAACAAGTGGTATAAAGGGTAGCTACTGGTTACGGTAACGGTGGAACTGCTCAGAACATGATAAAAGTCGAGAGGCTGGCTAACAAGACCACTCATCGCAGCGGTTCCTCGGGAACAGGTAAAACAACCAAGTGAATGCATATGATTGGCCAAGCAGATAGTGACGATGGAGTGAGAAAACCAAGGCTCATCAGGTAAGAATAGGCTGATAAGATGGCAATCACAGGAGGTAAAATGGGAATGGTTTCATTTTTACACAAGCTTGAAATCAGAAAACTCTGCTTGAAGTTGGTTTCATTTTTACACAAGTTTGAAACAAAGATAAACTATGCTTGAAACTGGTTTCATTTTTACACAAGCTTGAAACGGAAACAAACTATGCTTGAAAAAGTAAGCATGCCCCCAGCATGGTGACTCAATTCGAGGTACATGCCCCCCAAGCTTCAATCCATATGAAAGGCAGATGGAGTGAAGGTTCAAGTTACGAGATCAAGAGACAGACTCGACTGGGATTTTACGAGATCTTATCAAAGACTCGAATTGAACGGGAACGTGTTTCATTGTTTTAACGAGGTTGACACATTAAAAGAACTATCCTCAGACATCCTTGTTTCATTTTTTAAGGAGCTTGACACAAAAAAAGGAACTGTGCTCCGACCGACTTCATCATAATGAACAAGAATTCATTGCTTCCAAGAGTTCCACACCAGATGGGAGGAAATCATCCTGGAAGTCAGGACCCAATGCCCCCAGCACTCTATGCACGACGGCATCATCACTGAGCACAGGCACGGGGTAAGTAGCCACATAGTTGACCTGCGGCGGAGCAGATACAACGGGTGGATAGAAACCAGGAGGGGGTGATGGCGGACCAGATGCCATATTAGGACCAAAGAACGAAAGTTGATCAATGGTCACGATCCGTCCTTCATGTGGAAAGCACACCACGCGAAAGAGGGAGGAGACAAGGGCTCCCATGGCATAGGTGTAATCGCGCCCCAAGAGCAGATTGAAATCCAAAGGGCCTGGAACGACCATCACGTCCATATGGACGGTTTTACCTCCCAAAGTAACAGGTAACCTTGGAAGGATCCCCAACGGTTGACTCGTTCTTCTATTGAATGTCAACAGATTCTGCGTAACGGGCGCAAGTGGCGGCGAACCGAAAGCTTGCCAGGTAGTTGATGACAGAATACTAACAGAGGCACCTTCGTCTATAATGGTGCTGGGTACAACCAGACCAAGAGCCTGTACTGTGATCTCGAAAGGCACGTAAGACGGAAGGTGGAATCCTGCAAATCGACTCCAATCAAAGGAGGCGACCAGACTACTCGGAGGGGATACCATCAAACCGAGAAGGTCTTCCCCTGGTGTTACGGAAGAAGGATCATCCTCCATAACCTCCATCTCGAAGGCGAGAGGGATATCCTCCGGAGCCTCCATCATGGGAGGCGGAGGAGCAGCTTCTTGAAGTACAGGGACAGGAGAATCTTTCTCCAAGTCTGAAGAATCTGAAGAAATCAGAAGGACATGGGGGGTGTGAGATCCACTCGACAAGACCGGTGCACCGCGGATCGCAGTCAACCGATCCTACGACCAATGGTCAGAGGGACTGATTCGTGACCTTGAATTTCGGGGGAGTGGGATCGACCGATGACTCTTGACCATCGTAGGGATCACTGGGGGAGGACTCAAAGAAGAAAGCTGTTAGAACCGGGAGGCGGGTGTAGAAACAGTTGAGTTGTCCAAAAATCGCTTGGCTTCATCCATATAAGGACAAAGGTGAATGGCATGATGCCCTTCACACAACTTACAGGGATTGGTAATCTTACCCTGCTTCTTAGGAGTCTATCACATCAAACAAGACGTGCCCCCAACCTGACTCCCGGAAGACAAAGGCAACGGCGGGCGACCGTTGGACCATACTTCGAGTACCTTGGGAATGCCAGGGCAGTCTCGAAGAATATGGTCTCCCGTGCACAACAGGCAAGGGAACTTGAATTTCCGTGGAGGGTTGGAAGGTTTATCAAGAGGAGATATCTCAGAAACAGTGGCTGCACTTTTATCTTCTCGCTTATCAGACTTCTTCTTCTTTGTCTTCTTCTTCTTCTTCTTAGCCACTTGGTTACTCGAATCCAAGCTTTCACCAGGCGAAGTAGAAGAGGAAGATGCAGAAACAGGCGAAGAAGGGGAGAGGTCCACCTTGGAATCAACATGATGTTGTCTGTGAAGGAACTGATTGAACAAGAGTTTGAAGATATTTGGGACCACAGAGGCTGACCAAACAGTAACCCAACCCAGAAGGACAACGTTGTCATGTAAGGAAAGCACCAACTTTCCAAAAAGGAGGAAAATGACTGATTCCTTTGAGGGGATTCCATTGGTAAACTCCTAAAAGTTACATCAAAACCTCAAAACCACACACTATGCTGAAAAAGACCCAAGGCACATAATCAAACGACCAACAAGAGAAATCTAACAGGGCGTGTGATCGCGGGTGATTTATTTTACGACATTGAAACTTAGAAACTTTACCGCTTCATGTTTTAAGAGTTGAGAAACGGATGAAATATGACTCTATATATTTCAGTTTTAAAGCAATCGTGAAAGGACAAGCGCTTGGTGATATTTTCAAATTTAAGGAGTCATATAAGATCAAAATGACTGCTTAGGAATACTAGGCAAAGGGTGTACCAAATATCCGTGAATTGCAATATACACCTTGGTTTCAAAATGAAAGAGAAATCAACCAAGGACTTTCCGTACAAGTGCAATCTCCCAATGGTTCGGTGGTATCACGTAGACAAGACTGCTCATGAGCAAAGACTGAAACTGGGCCTTTGCAGGCTACACAAGTATTGGGACACAATTCATACCAGCTGATCAAAACCCACAGCAATGAGCAATTTAGCCACATGTAACATATCTTATCTATCTGCAAACTTAGACTCTAATGTCTTTGGTGAATGAGGATTTTAAAATGGATCTTCATTATTTGTTTCATATCCAATATGTCATACATTAGTCCATATGTAAATATATGAGAAAATAAATCTTTCAATTCGATGAATGTTATCTAGTTAAGGGAAGATTTTCAAACAATGATGCAACAAACAACAACACTGCGAATGAAATCTTTCCAAACTAGATGACTTTCACTATCCGAAAGTATTCTAAAACATTCAACGATGCGAATAATGCAATGTAATCTATGCAAAAACTTCTTTTTCGAAAACTATGCAATTTTAATCTATGCACAATTTCTTCTTCAAATGATAAGAATGTGCACTAAAGCATTTGATAAAATGAGAATCTACTTAATGCATGCTTTTAATCAAAAGAGAATGCATCTCAAAGCAATTTTTAGTTTTCAATCATTAAACAATGTGATCTAAGTCCAATGATACCCAAAATACTTTTCGACGCAATGTGATCCTTATGAGTTTACCAACTAAAAGAACGTTGTATTCTTGAAGGATGAAAGCAAAAGGGATGCAAACAAACACTAAGAATGCAATCGTTGTTTCAAAATACTTTGTGACAAAATCCCTCAAAAGTTGATAAGACATATGCGGTCAAACACAAAAAGGACTTCCAAATCAAGAGATCAAAACAAGGCATTCATTCCCTTTTACATCAAACAATCATAGAAAGAAGACATTCCAAATAATGAGCAATGTAATCTATTCTCATACAGAGGAAAGACCTGAAGGGAAAGACACATTGGTGAAGGATTAAGGGAAAAAATCTCAATTTTCATACACCCTGAAATTGGCACAACTTGTCCATTGACAACTAGCGCCAATTGGCGCGACTTGATCACTGACAACTAGCGCCAATGGCTAATTGGCACAGGTTGCTAACCGACAACAAGCGCCAATGCCTGAAAATGAAAAAAACAAATAATTTCTCCCAACCAAGATCAGACTCACCACTTCAAGAAGAATCTAAAACAAACCCAGAAGCAAAGTACTGACCAAAAGAAACTTTCGAACAAGGGTAAACCCTACCACCTACAGGAAATGGCGCGACTGTCTGGCTGTAATCCGCGCCAGACAGGGGATGGCGCGAGTGATGAACTGGCAAACTGTGCCAACTGGCGCAACTGTCAAGGCTAAACTCGCGCCAATCAATCCAACTATGAAAAGGTGAAAATTCGGAAAAACAGAGGTCAGATCTGATCCTCTGGGGCTGAACCAAAATCCAAAACACAAAAAGAGCCATCCCAAAAGACTAACCAAGCAAGGAAAATCGCAAAACAATTAAAACGAGACAATCAAAACTAGACGATCTCCAGCGGAGTCGCCAAATTGTTGAGGAGGTAAATCCCCTCTACGGACAGAGGCGATCCCTACTAGCCCAGCAGGGGTCTAGCAACAATCATCAAATGCTACAGCGCAAGTTCCTAATTGCGAATAAATAAGCCAATGATGGAGGCCTACCTGGAGTCCAGTGCTATGATTCATAGAAGAGACAGCGTTCCCGTTCCTCAGCCTCGGTAAATCACGATCCCCACGATCTCCGTGAATGGACACCTGCACATGCAAAGAACAACACGAATACAAGCATAAAATCCAGAATACGCAACTATATATCAGTCAGAAAGGATATAACTCATTATTAACATAAGTGAAAAATAGAGTGGAACCATAACCGGTAGTCATTCATTAATAAACAATCGAAAGAGAGTACAACCAATGTTCTGATGCCGCGGTCTCCTTCGGAAGGGTCCCCAGTCGTTCACGTCTCGCAAAGTTTGCCAGGGAAAGGGCAAACCTCTCTAGAGTCTCTCGACGATAGTCTCCTTACTTGAGTCGGCCTTAAGGGAAGAAAGAGGGCTCTTACAGCACAAAGGCTCTTGGGAATTTGGAGATTCAAAGCTTAGGCACTTCAAGACTAGCTTGCCATGGAATTGAGCAGGCTTTTATAGATGGGGAAGGAGGGAGTTGGGATCTCTATTATTGTGGGATTGGCCCTATCAACAAGGAAGGTTCCATGGGAGGTGGCAAACCACTTCCCTTCCATAGAACTCCCGCAGCCAAACCTCCCAACTCAAGATAGGCAATGGTTTCTAAGTTTGTTGAAACACAACTTCCGCCATCTTTATTTAAAAAACACTCCTTAAATTGGCTGGCGCGACTGCTGCTCTGGGACAGAGCGCCAGTTGGCGCGGCCTCTTTGTAGGATTTTCCCCATTGGCGTGAGTGATGAACTGTCTGCCCGCGCCAATGCAAAAGGAGATGTTTTCATGGTTTTTTGCAAGGAGATGTCTTTAGGGAAATTGAAGCTCATGTTTAGAGGAATGCATTGATAATGGTTTCAAGGCATGACATTGTTCACAGGTCACAAAATGGGTCCTCCATTGTGTGGGACGGGGAATGGTAGGGACGGGTATCAACCACACTCCAAGTATGCCAACCAAGCTCCCCTCTGACATCCCTAAGTTTGAAGGCCTTGCTGGAGAAGATCCAACCAATCATGTCTGATCTTTCCACATGTGGTGTTCTTCCAATTCCATTACCGATGATTCCATCCGTCTTCGGTTGTTCCAACCCATGCTTACCGGCGAATCTTCTAAATGGTATGTTGACCAAGCCACCTCTTCCCATACCACCTTTGCGACCATTTCCCAAGCCTTTTTATCTTACTTCCAGCTCCCTCTCCAATACGATACTGGTACGGAGCTTTTGACCTCTTTCAAGCAAACCTCTTCGACCCGCCTTTCCGCCCATGTCCAGGAATGGTGACGAAGACGAAGCTTATGTCGAGCTCCCCCCTTCGAAGATCGGATCTATATGGACTGGTTCCTTCGCTCTCTCTTAGCTCCCATTGGCAAAGATGTCGCCTCCCATTTCCCTCAAACCGAAGAAGCCACCCTCCAAATAGCCTTGAAATATGACCTGATCTATGCTCAGTCTGGTTATGTTTATACTGTCCTCCCTGACCTCCCCAGGCCCGGTGGCGCTAACGCCCCGGGGGCATCTCATTCCACCGAAGGTATCTTTGGAGCCCTTTCCCATCCGTATGCTCAACCTCCTATGGGCTATGGTCTTCCTCAGGGAGGGGCCAGCACCTCTAACACTTTTCCCCCTCCAGGTAGCATGTATCTAGGATACGGCACGCCTCATCCTTTTGCCCAACCTCCTGCTTACCTCAATGTTTCCCAACCTAACCATTACCCTTATCCGCAGCCTGGTACGCCAGCTCCTCTAGCATATGCACGTCCCCCTCCCTTGCCTCCTCAACCCCAGCAACAGCATCTACAGCCCCCTCCAGAGCAAGTATTTGCACAGCAGGGCGCGACTAATCCCCCTTCTTCTCAAAGAAGGCGGAGAGGCAATCCAAACCAATCTGCCCCTGGTACTCGTGGACCCAATCCTCAAGGTGTTGACCCTAACACTGCTAACCAGCAACAGGGCACTCAGCCCAAGCCGGACAGGCCGCTTCACACAAATAAGCCTTGTTCGTGTTGCAGTGTTTATGGTCATTACACCCACGATTGTCCCCTCTTACCCCAGATGCGGCAGATGTGGGAGTCTCAAGCCACATTGCACGGACAACATGCCTCCCCTAATGCTCCCCCTAATGTGGCCACTACTCAACCAGCTGTGTTTACTGATCCTTTCCCTCAGCAAGGATTCGTGGCTACCCAACCACCTGACGGACAGGTTGCCACTCCACCTTCCATTTCTGGTTCCTCCGATTACCAGATCCTCATGATGAACTCTGATCCATCCCCTCCCGTCGACCTTCACCTTCAAACTCGGTCTCGCCAGTACCCCAAGCCTCCCGCTCAGTCTGCCCCCGAGTCCCCTTCTTCCGGTTCTACAGAGCCTCTTTCGACATCCAATGGTCCCTTACATATCCCTCAACCCAAAGTTGAGGTCCATACCAAGATTCCTAAAGGACCGTTACGTCGAAATGCTGCTTCTGGTCGAGCTGCTCATTTGTACAACATAGTAGATGATTTGGCGCAATCTCCTGCTGCCATTTCCACACTGGAACTTCTCCAGTCGTGCCCTTCCCAAAAGAAGGCTCTACTATCTGCCATGGGCGCTATAGATCCTGCTGATGATCAAATGATTGTTTTCGACGTCCATCAATCAGAGCATCCTCCCCTTCCTGCTTCCGTCGCCTTCCAAATCCCAGTCAAAATCCGGAACGCCAACGTTTCTCGGTGTATAATTGATGAGGGGGTATCCGCTTGTGTGATGTCCGCTTCGGTTTGGAAGCAACTCGGATCTCCTGAGTTGGCCCCTTCCACGATCACCCTTCGAGCGTGGGATGGCCACGCCTCCCAGCCCATTGGCCTTTTTCGTAATTGTCCTATCACCCTTGCCGGTAAGACTGTTTGCGTTGACGTCGAAGTCATCGACGCCCCTCTAGACTACAACATTCTATTGGGGCGAAGCTACACCTATGCCATGTCTACTGTCCCATCTACAGTTTTTCGCAAGATGTCTTTTCCTCACAATGGAAAGATAGTCACCATCGACCAGTTGACTTATCATGTGCCAAAGTCCCAGACCTCCCCTGAGACGACCATCTCTTCTGTAGCGAATAAGAAAATCGTCGATTCCTTGACCTGTGTCTCTCCCGACATCTATAAAGATTCCTCCCTGCTTGGAACTTTTCATGGTCTCCCTCCTCCTCCTCTCTCTGATCCCAGCTTATCAAATGTTTGCATGATACAATCGTCTCGGGCTGCCCTTAAGCAACCCGCCTCGGCTAGTCAGCAACCTCCGACGCAACCTCACCCACCGCAACTCGCTCCTAGCCCTTCATCTCTGCCAGCCGGACCTTCTCCTTCTGGCCCTTCTCCTACAGCTGGTATCCCTGAACCCCTTTATCCCCTTGGATCGGTTCCCCCAGGCCTTAACCATCTCGGAGCCGTCCCTCCCGGTCATTATCCCACTGGTCAGATACCTTTCCTGGCTCCCCCTCCCAGAGTCTATACGGTCCCCGTCATGGCCACCCTCTCTCTCCCTAACCTGAACCTGGGCATACCCGTCTGGTACCTTGACCCTCCAGCCGCTACCCCACCCGGTCACCCCAAACCCTACCTTGCTTTGACACCGGTTCAACTGGTCTCCCTCGCTTCCTCTGTTACCACCAGGCCCCCCGCACCTCCCCAGGACCCTGCCCCTGTGGTGACAGCCCCAGGAAAGAAAGGAAAATCTTGTAAGGGGGCAACCAATCAGGACCAAGCCGCCCCGACAAACCCTACCCCTCCTCGACCGCCAAAGCATGCTATCTAGTGCGCTTTGTGCGATATTGTCGGTCATGCCACCCATACGTGTCCTGAATTGCCACACCTCCAGATCTTCGTCAACGAGACGTTTCCTGACTCTTATATTCCTAAAGTCTAAGTCACTATCCCGGATTCTATCCCGAAACTCAAAACCTTGCGCACAAATCACCCTTGTGCTTTTTGCGATTTCCATGGCCATTACACCCACCTCTGTCCCCGCCTTGACGAGTATCGTTCCTCCTTAGACACGTATCGCCAATTCAAGGCTACGCACGACAAGATACCTTCTCCCTTATCTGCGAGTTATACTTCGATAGAACCAGAGGATATTCCTACTCCCATTCACATTCCTCCTCCCGCTATCAAACCAACAGAGCCTTTGATCACCATTTTGTACCTATCGTCATCCTTGAGAGATAATTCACCTAACCTTCGACCTGCAGACACTCTCGGTTCCCCCTCAGTCGACCTTGGATCTATTGACGTTGCGCATGTGAGCCCTTCTCCATAAGATGACCAGTCACACATCACTACATCATCGGGTGATCCTCCTTCCTCCAGTCTTCCCATCTTCTAGTCTGATGAAGACATTATGGAAGCCATGACCAACCCTGACTTTCCATGGAATGATATGCACCATTGTGCATATTTCCTCCCACAGCAGTCCCATGACCAATATGCTGTGGAAACCAAAGACTTCATTCCCAATGCAGTCGATTGGTTCAAAAATCCCATCCCTGCACCTGATGCTTTCGAAGAAGGAAACATGGCCAACATCTCTCCGACCATTAAAATTGACATTTCGGTCAAACCAGGAATCGAAGAATATATCACCTTGGGTGCCCAATGCACCCCGGAAGAAATCGAAGCTTACACTAAGCTTTTCAAAGAATTCCGCGATATTTTCACCTGGTCCTACTCCGAAATGCCTGGGCTCGATCCCACCATCGTCGAGCATCATATCGACACGTGGCCCGATGCCAACCTAGTCCGACAAAAGTTGAGACCCATTAATCCTTCCAGACGTGATGCTATCAAAGCCGAAATCGATAAGCTCAAGCAGGCTGGTTTCATTTATCCTATTGAATACACCACTTGGGTGTCCAACCCAGTTCCCGTCCTCAAGAAACAAGGCACCATCCGTGTCTGCACGGACTTTCGCGACTTGAACAAATCTTGTCCCAAAGACAACTTCCCCACACCATTTATTGACCAAATCATTGATGAGTGTGCGGGGCATGAGGTTCTATCCTTTATGGATGGTTTCTCCGGATACAACCAAATCGTTATCCGTCCTGCTGACCAACTTAAAACTGCGTTCATCAGTCCGTGGGGAACTTTTGCTTACCGGGTCATGCCATTCAGCCTTAAAAACGCCGGCGCCACTTTTCAACGGGCCATGTCTTATTGTTTCCATGACTTAGCTCATATTATCCTTGCTTATTTAGACGACCTCACTGCGCGTTCTAAGCATCGGGCGCAGCACCTCCACGATCTGCTTATCGTCTTTCTCCGATGTCGCAAGTATAATATCCGCCTTAACCCGTTGAAATGCATCTTTTGCGTTCCCACCAGCCATCTCTTAGGCTTCATAGTGTCTAAGGACGGTATCACTCTTGACCCTTTGAAAGTTCAAGCCATTCTTGAACTTCCCATTCCACGTACCCTACGCCAGCTCCAAAGTCTCCAAGGCAAAGCTAATTTTCTTCGTCGGTTCGTCCCTGACTATGCCACCACCGCACATGGGTTCCTTAGACTCCTCCGATCTAATATCCCATTTGTTTGGGATACCTATGCTCATGAGTCTTTCGATGCCCTCAAGCAGGCTCTCACATCCGCTCCCTTGATCCGCCCTCCCGACTTTGATCGGGACTTCATCCTGTACATCTCCGCTTCCACCTATTCGGTCGCTGGAGTCCTTATCCAAGAAGATGACAATGGTATCGAGCATGTGATCTACTACGTCAGTAAGAACCTAGTAGGGCCTCCTGTTTCCTACTCACATGAAGAAAAACTAGCGCTGGCTGTTGTGTTCTCAGTCCAAAAACTTTGTCACATCCTCATGCGTTCCACCAAGGTTGTGACTAATTCCAACCCCATGGCTTTCCTATTGAGTCTCCGCATCCTCACTGGGAAGTACGCCCATTGGGTCGTCATCCTTCAAGAATTCGACCTCGAATTTGTCACACCAAAAAGTAAGAAAGGTTTAGCCCTTGCTGAACTCATTTCTGAATTACCTACCGGAACACAAGATCCTCCAGTTAATGATGATTTCCCTGATGAGCACTTATTCTCCATTACTTCGGACGATCCTTGGTACGGAAATATCCTCACTTACTTACGAACCCAAAATTTCGCTCTTCACCTTGATCGTGACGCTCGACGACGTATCCGACACCAGGCTCCTCGCTACCTTCTTATCGGTGACGACCTCTATCGGCGCGGTATAGATACTATCCTTCGTCATTCTCTCACGTACACTGAAGCTGAACAAGTCCTCAATGCCTTCCATAGCGGCGCTTGCGGTGGCCACCTCTCTGGTCTTGCTACTGCCCAAAAATTCATGCGCGCTGGGTATTTCTGGCCTTCCCTCTTCAGTGATTGCATTGAAGTAGTCAAACACTGTTCCAATTGCCAACATTTCACCCCTAAGGCATGAGCTCCCCCAGCTCCCCTCCATCCGGTCATCTCAACTGGTCCCTTTTGCAAATGGGCCATCGACTTTATGGAGTGTCGCCCGCCATCCGCTGGTAACCATAAATATATCATCGTGGTAGTCGACTATTTCACAAAATGGGCCGAGGCTATGCCAACATTTAACAACACGGCAGCTACCGCAGCCCTCTTTTTCTTTAACCACGTTATCGCTCGATTTGGGGTTCTGAAACAACTGGTCTCTGACCACGGCCGACATTTTGAAGATGAGATATGGCATGAGCTATCCTCACTATTGGGTTTTGAGCACCAATATTCCTCCTCCTATTACCCCCAAGGTAATGGCCAAGTTGAAGCAGTCAACAAAATCCTCAAGACTATGCTTCAATGAACGGTGAATAAGCACAAAACCAACTGGCATCTTATGCTCTTCCCCGCTTTGTGGGCCTATCGAACTTCTGTTAAAACCGCCACCGGGTTTACTCCTTTCCACCTCGTTTTTGGAGAGGAGGTAGTCTTACCGATCGAGTGTGAAATTCCTTCCCTGCATCTGGCCGTTAAACTTCTCCCTGACACCCAACCTCTAGAACAACGACTTATCATGCTTGAGCATGCCTCCGAAGACCGTCGTGTTTCCTTGCAAACCATGGAAGCGGCCAAGACACGCACCAAAGCTCAGTATGACAGAAAAGTCCAGCCTCGTACTTTTCATGAAGGCGACCTTGTTCTAGTTTATGACCAGGCCCATGATGTCCTTGGACACGAGAAGTTCGACTCATTATTGCTAGGCCCTTACATCATTAGTAAGGATCTCGGTAAAGGGGCATACCTCTTAGAGGATTTCGAAGGCAATCCCCTTCCTAATCCTCGCAATGCACTCTATCTTAAGAAATATTACCCTTAGCATTTCCCTTCTGAAATGCATGTTTTATTTTCTTTTAGATAGCCAACATCTTTTTTCGTTTTTGTGATTTGCTACTTCACCCGGACCCATTTTGTCCAAGAAGGGTCACTTCACCTCCCCTTTAAATCGAATTTCCTCACTTACAACACTTGTACTTGGGGCACCACTTCACCTCCATACTTGTCCATGTTCGTGTCGATTTTCGTCATGAGTTCCCACCTTGTACTCATGTTTTCATGGTCCCCCATTGGGCCTTTACTGTGTGGCAGCACCATCAAGTCGCCCTTGTTTAGCGCATCCAAGTTGAGTCATCATCACATTCATGGAGTCTATCCCGAGTCCCTTTGTACCCCGCCATAGCCCTCCATCCTTCATTGCTTGGTCTCTCTCTTGTGTCGCACCTTATGACCTTCAGTCCCACTGTCCCCTATCCCTTATGATATTGTGTCAGTCGCTGCCATGTCATTCATGCCCTTTATGCTCTAACAAGGGAAGTCGTCCATTCGCTACTCAGTCCCCTCCATTCCACCATCATCATTGGTATTAGTCTGTCCGTCGCTCTACTATTTTCTCTCGTGCCTTAGTTGAGGATCTCTCATTGCCTCACCTATGGCGGACCTCCTTCTGTCGACATCAGCTCCTTCATTCCAGAAGACAGGTCTAGAGGGCGGTGTACCTTGGTTCCAGCTTCCACTCTTGCTCGGTGCCTCGGATCAGGCAAAGGGATCTCTCATTTCCCTTTGACTTGATTGTTTCTCCACCTGCTAAATTTCCTTCAAAGTATGATCGTAGACTGTATACTTGATGGTTCGATGCCTCTTGGTGATTCTGTGAGTGTCTCACCATGAGGGGGGTGGCCCCGCGTGCAGCCCCCACATGCCCTGATGACCCTTCCACAGCCTTCGATGCTCAGATATTTGATGATACTTAGCCACTCATGCCTCTCTCATATACATGTATCGTCGTATTTTACATAATTTCCCATTTACAGGGGGCATTTGGGTTGTATTTGTATCTCATGTACTCAGATATTATTGTATAATTCCTGGCTGTTATCCCAGGCACAGCATGTATGTGGGATTCTTCATTGTATTTTTATCTGGCTCATGATTATGCCGGCTGTACTTTATGGTTCGGTCCCTTGTTTACTAGACACACTATTCTTTTGTACTTTGTCTCGGCGGGCATAGGTATTCCTCCCCCGCCGCCTTTAGCATAGGTACCCTCTCATAAAAAGAGACTTGTTTCACCTGTAAGTCTCGTCTCCTCAGGGTCTAGTTCTTCAGCACCTTAGTCTACCTCACATTTCTCTCTCTGACTTCCCTCTTGATGTCTGGTGATTGAGTTCTTACAACGTACTTCGGTCATACGATTTGCTCCTAACACTCGCATGCTGGGGGGCAATATGTTACACCATTTTTTGGTCATCTAACCTACTATCATTAGATGGACCCAAGTACACCATGTAAGACCAATTTTACCCTAAGTAAAATTGCTTTCACTATGTAAAATAACTTAATAAACCACATTTATTAGGTTGTTTATGATCTAAACAGGAAACCCCAAAAGGAAATATTAAACAAACCTATTTTGTTTGATTTTCCTCATGGAATAATTAATTAAACCATAATTTAATTATTATTCCTAGTCATGTTTAACCCAAAACAAAGAAATTAATTAGATAAACCTTTATTTATCTTATTATTTTCTAGGAATAATTATTTAAATCTTATTTAGATAATATTCCTTGTTAAATATGACCAAATCACCCACAAATAATTAAATAAATCATTATTTATTTGATTATCTTTCAACCACTTACTTAAAAAGATAAATAAATCATTTATTTATTTATTTTTGACAAATAAAGGGATTTGACCCAAGTCAAATACTTTTTCCCTCCAACAAATATAATAAAATATTCCATAAAAGGTGGATCTAGACTTGGTTAACATTATTTTAATCATGCACCAAGATCTAGAATGACCCAATATTTTGTTATAAATAGGAGGGTTTTTCCTACCATTCTTCACCTTTTGTTGCCTATTAGATCACTCTGGATCTATACACTTGGTCACCTTTTTCTACATTATTTGCTATGTGAGCTCCCTTTGAGTTCTATCTTTGTCTAGGTTTTCTACACCAACAAGAGAGAGAGATTCTAGATCTGAAGTGCTGAGGACTTCCAAGAACCCATCCCATTGAGGAGAATTGGATACGCTTTCTTGTTTTCCTCCCAGGTGCCCTTAATACAAAAATTCTTTCAAAAATTGTTCTTGTCTTGTCTATTGGATATATGGAGCAAACCCTTCTTTTTACTGCTTAATGTCTTTCTATGCATAGACCTGGTTTTTTGCAGCTCTTGTCTTGATCAACTAACTGCAGATCTGAAGATATTGGCAGCCACATTTGATGTTAGGGCTATTAGTTATGCGTAGCTAAAGTGGTTTTTTTTCGTACACTTCGACAAAGGATTCATACTAACAAGAGTATTGTTGAATTTCCAAAGAGGAAGAGGACCAAGAAGTCTATCCACGGCAAGGGGAAAGAAAAAGAGGAGAGTAGTCATGAAAAGGAAAGGGAGTTTGACATCATCCAGATAGACACTGATGCTGGAGATGATGAGGCTAGAACTCTTGAGTCTCTTTCTCTAAATAGAGAAGCCCAAATTCATGACTTAGAAGCTGATCTAGAAAGGTCAAAGGACCTCATACATGTTCTACAAATGCAAAATAAACAAATAAGTGGTCAAATGGTGGTTTATGAGGCCCGGGCTTTCAAATAACAAAGGGAAGCCTACAAAGCACAAGTCAAGCTTGAAGAGTATATGGGAAAATTTGATGATACTAAAGAAGAAGAGTAGTCAATAAGAAAAAGGCCTAGGACTATGGGTCTTAGGAAAGCTTTGGAGAAAAAGAAGGAAGAAGAAGCAGCCCTTGTTCGATCTTATCCTCTCACACAATTGCTCACCCAAGAAATAAAAAATGATAAAGAATCATGGCTTGAAAGAGCCAACAAGCATTTGGAGGATAAATTAGAGAAAGCAAACAGAGACTTGGGGCTGCAAAGGAAGATGACCGGGCACTACAAGAAATTGAACCAATTCGCTCGAAGAAAGCTCAAACTTGCTCAAGAAAGGCTCAAAACTGCCCGAAGGAGGCGCCCGGTGGAAAAAGTGGAAAAAGGCATATCTAGGCTTGAAATCTTGGCCTCAGCTTCCTTGCATGCTTCTAAGAACCCATAAGGGGCTTGGTCACCAAAATTGAGCAAATTTTGACATGATTTTGTTTTTTGTGTTTTTTGGCCCTAATTGCACATTTTTCTAGGCGCTGCCATAGGTGCTAGGAGCATCCTCAGCTCATGAAAGTCATTTTTTTGGATGGATTAAATTTGGGGGCAGCTACTCACAAATTTTCAGATCAAAAGGAGGTATTTTGGTCTCCCAAAGAGGCAAAAATCAGTCAAATTTCACCTTTCTGCCTCACATATCAGCAGATGAGACCCTCCTGGGTTTTTTCACTCAGTCCACCTTTTGACATACTTCTAGGGATCCGTTTGGGAAAACTCAAGTAGTTCCTGAAACTAGACATCCAGGGTTTTCCAACGAGCTATCACAGGCCTCGTTTAGACATTGGGAGGTCCCTCAAAAGTTGTCTGCAAAACATGCTTCTTTCTGCTGCTACGTTCCTATAGCATTTTGGTTTAAAAAGCAGTTTTCTGAAGGTGGCCACCCAAATGTGCGTTTAGCTATTTTTAACCCTATGTCAGAGATTAGAAGTCAATTTTCTTGCTATTTTTGGCGTAAATAGATATTTTGTGCCTTGGGCTTTGCAAAGCCTCAAGGACAAAATCAGATATTTGTATTAGGCCAATGGCCTTCTAGATGCTCTAGGATAGTTTCTTTCTCTTTGGCCTATATATTCCAAGAGATTTCATTGTAACAAGGGGCTGAACTTGATTTTATAGAGCAATACATAGTATTACAAGCTTTGAAGAAATACTTTGTCTCATGAAGTGGATGATTTCTTGTTTGACTTGGATGGTGGAGGAGGACTGTTTGTAGGATTCCATGGCTTGGTGAATGGTATTGTGTTCCTTATCTGTTATGTTTCCTTAGTTTATCATACATGTTTTCATGCTTCTTGCTTGTTGTAGGTCAGTAAAGAATAGATTTGAGACATGCCCATGGAGGCACCTCAAGTTTCCTGATTCATTACAACTTCTATGTTTTTCTTCTTTCTTGGTTATGTCAAATAATTCTTAACTGCTCTTTGATACCCTAAGAACTTGTTATCAATTTCATTAATGGTTATTATGTATGCTATCTAGTATGATTCACGGTATGCCCTGCTTACTCATAGCTAACCAAAACCCCATCACTGAAACCTTTCTCTGAATATTTGATTGTCCTAGTTAAACCAAAGAGGTCTTGTTTCGATCTTTCCCTTTGCCTATGCTCTGCAATCTTATTTCAAATTTCCCAATAGCTCAAAATATGATGTTTAGGAGTTCCCTCTTCATAGATTGAGTTGTTTGTTTGTCTTATTTGTTTTCCCAAGATTCTGAAGGTGATTTTCCCAAAGTTAGAGGGTCTTATACTTCTATGTATCACCTGAATGTTCATTTTATGCATCTATCAGTTTGAGTTTCATTTATAGTGATTAATGGTTAGCCCTACCACATGGATGTTTGCTGTAAAACTATTTATGCTTAAAACCTCTTTGTCTCTCACAAACTTAGTGTCCATCTCATTTCACTTCACCTAAAGAATCCATTTATCTCGACCAAATCGGCCCTGCAATATACCTTGTCCACCATTTGAGACAGTCTCGACCTTTTCGACCCCATAGCCCAATTGATCTGACAATATTTTTATCTATTTATCCTTTGATCATTTCTCCCTCAAAAAACCTAAAACAAACCAAAACATACTTAACAACTAGCCTAAAATAAAATACATAGAAAGCAAACAAGTTTACATCCTTTTCATAAATAGAGAGAGCCCTCTCTGAGTCCAAGAATGCTAGGTCCTAGGGCTCAAAATTTGGTTGGATGTTACCCTAATACTCTGGATTGCCAATCACAAATCACCTTACCTAACAGTTGTAGAGCGAAGGGAATTTGTTGGTTGCAAGTCCTGAGATTAGGGCCAGAAGAAGGAGAGTTGAAAGAGAATCATCCTCACCAAAAATTCCACTCATAATTGCACTTGAAGAACCTCAAGTTTTGTCTCAAGAAGCTGAGATTCAAGAGGTACAATTTGTACAATAAGTTGAGTTGATTGAAGAGGTAAAAGAATCAGAGGTTAAGCTGGAATCCTTAGCCATTATGTCAAGTTTTGGAGAGACTCATGGACATTCAGAAGAGGAGGATGTCAAGAGAGACTTCAAGGACATTCAGAGAATGGTTAAAATAATGTTTGATGCATTCACTACAAAAAGAGAAGGAGGAGGTTCTAAGCCTACATATGGAGAAGGAAATTCAGATGGTAAGAAGGATGAAGAGAAGATTTCAAAGGGAAGCAGAGGAAATCCACATCCATATCCACCATCTTCATCATCCTCATCATCGCCATATGCATCATCTTCCACTTCCACCACAAAGACCACTCACACTCACACAAAATCCATAAAAGGAAAAACTCCATTACTCAAATTGGACATTAAGTTTGAACTACCCATGTACAATGGCGAGGTAAATACAGAGAGGCTTGAAAATTGGATACGTCAATTGGACGTTTATTTCGGAATTCATAACCTTCATGAGGATGACATAAAGATTCAGTTGGCTTCATTAAGGCTAGAAGGAGTTTCACTAGTTTGGTGGGAAGCAAAGACTCAAGAGGATATGTGAATCCATGGTAAGATATCCATTTCTTGGGTTGAGTTCATTTATTCCATTAAAAAACAGTTTTATCCATTAGCCTACATGCAAAAATGTATTATGAGTTGGCCAAATTTTAAGCAGCTTAAGGGTTAAACAGTTCAAGAGTATACCCAGGAGTTTAGAAAGAGAGTTTTGTTGTTAGGCGTAAATTTGAATTCCCAAGATACATTCTTGAAATACATTGGGGGTTTACATTCCTATTTGAAGCATATTGTCCTTATGTTTAACCCAAGAAACTTAGATGAAGCTTGTGTACAAGCCACACACTTAGAGGCAAGGGGAAAACAAGGCATAGAGGAGAAAAGTGAAAGTGAGGGTAAAGGGAAAGGAAAATTTTATGGAAGAGGAAAAAGAAATATTTCTGTAAAAAAAAAGAAGGAAAAACACACATGCAAGAACTGTTCAAAGACTGGCCATGATGAAGACCATTGTTGGCAACTTCATCCAGAATTGAAAGCAAATAGACTAAAAGCCAAAGAGAAAGGAAAAATTGTTACTATAGTTGAACATGACTTAGGGTCAGATTCAGGAGATGAGACAAAAATTACAGCAATGGGTTTGAAAGGTAAACATGTTGCAAGCACTAGTTCTTCAAAGTGTTCAAATGATACTCATGATGAAGATACAAGAATAGAAATTTTCCACATTAGAGTTGTCTCTAAACATACCAAGATTGACACACTTTTTGATAGTGGGTCACAAGCTAAATTGATTTCCGAAGATTTTGTTAAGCAACTAGGCCTTGAAACAATTAGACATCCAAGACCATATCCTTTGAGTTGGATTTGCAAGAATGCAAACTTGCAGGTTACAAGGAAGTGCTTACTAAGATTCGTCATTAACTCAAACTTTTTAATTAATGAAGTTAAGCTTGATGTGGTGCCGCTTGAAATATCAGGTATTGTATTGGGAAGCCCTTATATGTATGATAGGAAATTTGTATTTCATCTCCATGAGAACAAGTATCACTTGTTTAAGGATGTTATTGAGTACATAATGAGAGCGCATAAGAAGAAGACAAGTTTGTCTCTTGTACATGCAAGTGAAATGAAGAGGATAGTGAATGCAAGTCAGAACTTTACATTGTTGATGATCAAACAAAGAGATGTGTTGAATCACACTTTTCAAAAATATTATTATGCTTGTAATGAGTTGTTTCAGGATGTTAACAAGTTGCCTTTGAAATAAGGTGAAAAACATTTGCAGCAGTCAATAGTAGTGTTGAGTGGTGTTGGAAACAAGATGTCGGTGCAAGAGGGTGCAAAGGTCAAAGAGAAGGTGACAAAGCAGATTGGAAAAGAAGGCATGGGTTCCACAAATATTGGTTTATTTTTTCCAAAAGGTACATGTCAATGGCTAAGATACTTGGTCAAGATTCGATGCAAGTACAAGGCAAAAGCAGCTAAAAATCGCCATGTTGACAGTGTGCAAGGTGAGAAATTTTCTAAGTTTCCTTTGATTGTTTACCAAGGTAGGAACAAGATGATTTCTACAAAAATATATTGTTGTTTTGCAAATTAGAAATATTGCAGCATGACGGTGTCAATGACAGTAAGAGAAGGTCACAAGAATCAAGGAGAAAGTTGATTTTTTGTGAAAAGCTCGAAATGATGAAATTGGGAAAATTTACAGATAGAGATCAAGGGTGAGGTGAGTACACTATCCAAATAATCAGACCGTGAGAGAGGATTTTGGGGTCCGTTAAGCCGTATCGGGCTTTGTGTATTTATTGTCATCATTTATGTTGTTGTTAAACACTTTAAACGTATGCTTTATGCTTTCAAACAAGCCATAAAATTTAGTTTTAATAAGAAAAAGGAACATAAACATGAAACATAAGATCAATAGAATAAGCTATATCCGAAATGAAATTAGCCCACACAAATAACATTCAAATTCAGATCATTGGCTTATCACAAATCTCACCCATCAAAATCAACAGCTGCAATACATTTGTTCTGCCGCATTCCCAAGGCTCATTTCCACCAAATTTGATAGCGCGATGATGCTTTCATTACTACGTAATATGTTACAACCGTCCATATTCCACAACAATCCTGCGATTTGATCTTGACCGGTCCTCTTCTGCTTCATTTCACTTGCATGCATAAGAGACAAACCTATCTTCTTCTTATGTGCTCTAATTATGGACTCAATACCATCCTTAAACAAGTGATACTTTTTCTCATGGCGATGAAATACAACTTTCCTATCATACAGATAAGGACTTCTCAATACAATACCTGATATTTCAAGAGGCACCACATCAAGCTCAACTTCATCAAGAAATTTTGAGTTGATGGTGAATATTTGTAAGTATCTAAAATTGAATGTTAGTGATTGTTGTGCTAATTTCAGTTTCATATATAAAACTTATTCACTGATCTTATGCTTGATGTGCAGGTTCCCTTATTTCTTATGTGTGTCAAAAGAGGAATTAAAACTAAATTTAATGATTGATTTTGAAAAAATAAGGCATGAATTTAAAAATGAATTAAAAGTGTGGTTTGTTGTCAATCTGATCCTTCTCAGTCTCACCTACAACACCTATTCTTTCAATTTTTTCACTATTAATTATTATTTTACCGACGAGACCAAATTTTAAAAAATTTTAGGGGCTACTATTCGAGGTGGGTTAATTATATTTTTTCCAAAAAAATGATTCACCAATTTCCCATTTCTAAAAAAATATTCACTCAAATTTTATCATAATATTTACCTTTAAAATCGCTAAATTTTTATGAGACTATATAGAATCATTATAAGTTTGAATAATTTTTCAACATATCGCTAAATTTGCATTTTTCATGTTAGGGACTAGTAAGATCTAGCAAGGTTTCTGGGAACTTTAAGATAAATGATCCTAAAAATTTCGATGACGATCAACAAGCCATAACTCTTTCATCCGAATCCATTTTCAACGAACAAGTTGCGCTTGGATTCCTTGCAACGGATGGTAGCTGTTCCCATTTTCATTCACTATGAGCACTTCTTTACTTTGGAGCTAAAATAATCGAGCCCTCTAATCGCTGGTATCGAGTCGGGTTGAAAGGCAATGTTATTTGCTTGATATTTTCTTGAAGTTTTGTGCAAGTTAATGGTTGCAATTTTGTGATGCTGACAAGGTTAAGGTTGTAGAAATGTGAAGGGAAATTGTTGGTTGCAAGTCCTGAGATTAGGACCACCAGAAGGAGAGCCAAAAGAGAATCACCTTCACCAAAAATTCCACTCATATCTGCACTTCAAGAACCTCAATTTTTGTCTCAAGAAGCTGAGATTGATGAGTTATAATTTGTACAAGAAGTTGAGTTGATTGAAAAGGTACAAGCATCAAGAGTTGAGCTTGAATCCTTAGCCATTATGTCAGGTGTTGGATAGACTCATGGACATTCAGAAGAGGAGGATGTCAAGAGATACTTCAAGGAAATTAAGAGAATTGTTAAAATCATGTTTGATGCATTCACTGCAGAAAGAGAAAGAGGAGGTTATAAGCCTCCATATGTAGAAGGATCTTCAGATGGTAAGAAGGATGAAGAGAAGAGTTCAAAGGGAAGTGGAGGAAACCCACCTCCATCTCCATCATATTCATCATCCTCATCTGCATCATCTTCCACTTCCACCACAAGGACCACTCACACTCACTCAATAGCCACAAAAGGAAATACTCCATTACTCAAATTGGACATTAAGTTTTAACTACCCATGTACAATGGTGAGATAAATGCAGAGAGGCTTGACAATTGGATATGTCAATTGGAGGTGTATTGTAGAATTCAAAACCTTCATGAGGATGAAATAAAGATCAAATTGCCTTCATTAAGGCTAGAAGGAGTTTCACTAGCTTGGTGGGAAGAAAAGACTAAAGAGGAAATGTGAATCCATGGTAAAGTATCCATTTCTTGGGTTGAGTTTATTTCTTCCATTATGTTGGAACTCCTATACCAATAGGTGTCATTTTTCATGATTGTATTGATTGAACTATGGAATATGTTCAAACCTTTTCTTGAGCAAAGGTGTTCCATATTCTTGAAAAACCAAAAAATCAAAAATTTTAAAAAATGTAAAGAGGGTATACCCTAAAAGAAAAATCAAAGGGTAAGAAAAATAAAATGGTCAAAAAAGTGAAAGAAATGAACCCCAAACAAAAATAGACCAAGGAAAGTGTGCAAATCCAAATGCCACTACTATTTCATTTTTGTAATAAAGCAATTGTGTGCAGCTTGTCAAACCTTTGCCACAATTCATGAATAAGTCAAACTGTTTAAACTTGGCTTACTCATATTTCAATTTTATGTTGTAGATTAGAGAATAAATATCTGACCAAACAGTTTAATCTTGGCAGATAAGTAGATAGGTAGAGTTAATAAGAGGTGCTCAACAGTTTAATCTAAGCCCTTGGATGTAATAAGGGTAGAATTAGATAGATTTGCCTTGTAAAAAAGAAAAGATTGATAAGGGTTTGCAAGTCTAAATGCACCCTAATAAAGAAGAGAAAATGGTAGTGTGAAGTAGATAGGGTAGGTAGATGGTGCTGCAAAGTGTTATCTGATGAATGATGCTGCTACATGTTTTTGATCCTTTACTTTCATCACAAGTACTAAAGCAGGAAATACACTGGAAAATCATAGCAAGCAAAGTCAAACTCATTAACTTCCCTCATCACTTTCCCCTCAAAATTTTTACTAATTTCCCCCAAAATACTAAGGTATTTGGAGATCAAAAGGGCTCAAGGCATTTCCTTGACTTTTGGAGGGACCGGACCCTCGGCCTAATGATCAAAAAGACCTGAGTACTTGAGATAATTCATCATTATAATCATTCACCTTTAACATTGTCCTAAGTAAAATCCTATTTTACTTAGGAAAATCATGCAAAATTCCATAAAAAATCCCTCAAAATAACTTACTATTCTAAGTTCAAGTGTTGAAGATGAGATATTGCAATTTACTTCAAAAATTATCACTTTCTTAGATGTGCAAAGTGTTTTGAGTTCCCTTGTCCCTTTGTCATATTAATGTTTAACTCTATTTACTAAATCCCTAGTCAAATGCCCTATCCTAAGTATATAACTCCTTTTTTATAAATACCCCAAAAACCCCTCTATTATAAAGTTTAACCAAAGTAATTATTTTCCCGTGCATTCAAATAAAAACCCACTATATAAGCCCTTTGGTTAAATTATATCTTTATACCATAAACCCGCCCCTATGGTAAGTTAATTACATTTGTTAATTTACCATATAATAAAATAAAAACATATATATGAAAAATAAACTTTAAACATACGATATATATGTTTAAACCCAAAATATAAATAAAACCTGAAGTTTTTCGAAACTAAACTTTGGAAAATCCCGCGCCAACGTGGCTCATCCACCTGGCATTTCACCCGACATTTTAACCCCACCGCGACCCCTATTTCCTTTATAACCATGGAATTAGTTAATTATCTGAATTAACTAATAATCATACATTTCCGCCTATTATATGCCCCCCGGGATGTTTAAATAGAGTTAATTGTGTTTTAAAACCCACCGGGCCCGCGCACGAAAACCCCACCATCTATTCGTCCTTTCCGCCGTCCGATCTCCCACTGTAAGATCTACGGCTAGCGTTCATTCCGCTAGCCATCCAACGCCCGAACAATAACCAGCGGGGGATTGGCGGTATTTGACTAGTCACCATCCACGTGTCAATTACTTTGTGGAATCGCTGCCCTCCCGACTAATACCACCTTCGTCCATAAGCGGTGCGGGGATTACCGCTTACCACTTACTGCTTACCGCCCGACCTTGCATACGTCAGCCCGTACATTGATGACGTCACTCCTCGAAAAACTAAAAAACCCTTTAACTTGTAAATAAAGCCCATTTTCGTGTTTTTTCCGTTATTTTCGTTATTGAAAACGACAGTGCCTTCTGCTACAATTTTTGAATTTCCACTGAAATCTACTGTTCCATTCAATTTCATTCCATAAATCCGCCAGACCTGCGTTCAAGCGTCCTCCTGCTACCGCCTGTTACCTGTTAAGAACCATCTTTCTTCCAAGAACAGGTATTTATCCTATTCCGCCCCGAACTGCAAGTAAAACTCTGTTTTCTTTGTTTTTCGCTGAATTAGTGATTAAAACTCATCACTGAGATCTTCCCCAGAGGTTTTAAAACTATGCAATTGCTCCCTGAACCTACAATTGTGCCAATTTCCTTCAGTAAGATCAAAATCACGCCCGGCCTGTGAAGAAAACCAGAAACCTTTGTTTTGAATCCACAAGAACCAAAATGGAGGCCTCGGCAGCTTTGAATATAACTCCACTGAATGCCCCTCACCGTGAATTGGAATATTTACCTTTGGTAGATAAATATTTCCAAATTAAAGACTTGCATTTTGATGAAAGTCCCCTTTTGAGTTATTGTCGCTGCAGAGACGAATACTCAAAGGGGCAAGATCTCATTGGGTTGTGGGAATCCAATCTCCCAAGGTATCTCATCCCTTCAGTCATTTTTTTCCCAGAAATCATCCACTATTGCCATTCAAACTATGATCCCACTCAAAGGGTTGTAATAGCTCCTGATCAGAGTGTTCTGTTTCCCATTACTCCCCAGGCTATCAATGCAATGTTACACTTTGAACCAGACCAAGAACTAGCACCGTTGTCTATGGAAGAATTGATTGAGAAGACTAGGCAATTAACCCCAGAAAAGCTAAAATCCATGTGCCAGAATTTCATGTTGCCTGAACATCAACCTAAGGGGTCTCCTCCCTATGGTTTTTATTATTTCAATAAATTGGGAAGGCTCATCATAAATATGATATCTTTTGTCTTGGGATTCAATACCGGTGAATATGTGGATGAAATAACACTGGTTTTACTATCTATCTTTACTCCTAGGCAGCCTCCTGAAGTTAAATATGACTTTGCCTCTTTCATAGCCAATAAAATCCATGATCAGTTCATGAGGCTAGATGATGAGAAAGTTTTCAAATATTCCTCAGTTATTTATCATCTCATTATCTTCTATCATTCAGAAAAGTTCCCTTTCCCTGTTAAAAAGCTTGATGCCAAGGGAAACCCCAGGTCAGTCATATTTTGGTCCCCCATAATTCATTCTTCCTCTGATTCTCCCTATTCCTACACTAAGTTCATTGATCAGTTTGTATATCCTGCAACAACTTTGTTAACAGGAATCCCTCCCGCAAGGCTCAGCAATGAAATAAAAAAGACCTTGCAACTTTCAAGGACTTATAAAGTTGGAGATTGGTATTTGTATCAAAACCATACAGTCATCAGAATTTATGGATGTGAATTACATCCATTCAAGTTACCAAGATATGTTCCCATGAGGATTTTTGCCTTGGAATACTTCAGGCAAATGAATAATTCAGATGTGATCCATTTTTGTAGTGTGAAGAAGAAAG
This sequence comes from Pinus albicaulis, assembly GCA_034641835.2. Taxonomy (NCBI): domain Eukaryota; kingdom Viridiplantae; phylum Streptophyta; class Pinopsida; order Pinales; family Pinaceae; genus Pinus; species Pinus albicaulis. The sequence goes on along the minus strand of JAXQQM020067034.1, from coordinate 6,285 downwards.
CTCAATTAAGGATCAAAAGTCAATTAGGTCCTTTCATCTGCAACTCTAGGGAGGCCAAGAGAGAGGCAGAAAATATATTACAAAGCAAGTTCCAAAGAACTTTTCGTTGGGTTCTTTATGACCCATTTGGTTTTATTTGTGAAAAGAGATTAAAGAATAAATCATCCCCTTATATACACCACAAAATTCCTGAACTAGAACAATATGCCAATCAAGATGAATGGGTTGAAGGAACACTTGTTGAGGAAGAAAGTGAAGCTGACAAAATGAACAAAATTATGAAAGATCTCGAGAAGAAGTATGACCTAGAATCTTGTGGTCAAGTGTAGGTACCCTACATTGGCACTTCCTCAGCAGCAACTCTACAGCAGACATTACAGGAAAGCAGTTCATCAGTTGCAGCAGAACCAAAGGGCAAAGGAAAGGAACCTGAAATCCAGGTCATTGAAACTTTGGTCATGGCAGAGAAACCACAAAATTCCAAAGCACCTGAACAATCACAGGTTTCTCCCACTCAGGTAAATCATCCACAAGTTCCAGAGTTACAAACTCCATCAAATGTGGAAATAGGTAAGAAAAGGCAAGTTCCAGATACCACACCTCCTAAAGAGCCTTCAGGAATACATCAAGCTAAAAAACATAAATCAGATCCACTTCCAGAAGTGGAAATTATAGATGAAGTGTTTGATGATGGGAGGGAAGACAGTCAACTAACTGGCACAGTTAGTGAAACAAACACAGGACAGAAAAGGAAAGCTTTACAAAAGCAATTAAGTACTGAGGTATCCTCTTTCAGACCACCAAAAACAGATACAGGGGATATTAAAAGAACCTTCATTAATATTAAAGCAAAGAATGATCCATTAAGAATGAAGGTATATGATCAATATATGAAGATGGCTCCCCATAATCAAGAAAGGCTAATGTCAGCATTTGACATGTCACAAGGCAAAATGATAATGAGCCACTTCAAGTCAAAGGTGCCAAAACCCATTACTGCAGCTGACTACATCAGGAAAAATTTTGAAGTTTTGGCAAAGGATATCCATCCTCTGGACCAGATAGAGCTACACAGACAAACTGGGGAAATGGTCTATTCTACTCTTACCAATAAGGCCATGGCAGCTATAACGCTGCAGGATTCTTTGAATAACACAACTGCACGATTGCAAATTGAGAAGGCCTCTTCACAGGCCAAAGATAACAGAATAAAGTCATTAGAAGACATAATCATTGGTTTGGGTCACAACCCCAAAGACATTAAAAGTATTGAGGCATTAATAAAGAAGAAAGATGATGACATAGCTGCACTGAGAAAGCAGCTAAAATTGCCAGCCTCAAGGCACCCTCATACCCAAGAAGTTCTAAAGGGGAATTCACAGGAAGAAATAATGGATTTGCTCCTAAATATGACTGATCGACTAAGTGAAATGGAGAAGGAATTGGAACAAGATTTGCAGGAACAGGAAACTATCAGGAAGACATCAACCACATGTACTACAACAACAGGTCAGCAAACACAGCCATCCCAGGTTAACACTTCTGGTTTGAGTTCTGATGAATTAATAAAACAAATGGAAAGTCTACAACTAAGGGTCACAGAACTTCAAACCATGAAATTGCAATTAGTAAAATTGGAGGAGAAATATGATACATCTAAAAAGACAGTTGCTGATAACACCAGGGAAATAAAAATATTAGAAAAATTGGTTCGGGCTTTGGAAAAATATCTTTCATTGGAAAAGCCTTTAAAGGAAATGAATGACATTCTTTGGGGTAATATCATTGAGTTAATAAAGGGTATTTGGCCCTCTATTCAAGCTATTTTTGAACAAAATGATTTGGTTAAAATAGCCCAAGAAGAAATAAACAGAACCAGAAATGAATTAAGAGGCAGGCCTGAGCAGGCCAATCAGCTTATTCAATTTTTGAACACCCGGACAAAGCAACGGCTGGCAGTTTTGGGGATTGAAGACAGGACCGGCACAGTTTTGGAAATAAAGAGAGTTTTCATCAAAAGAACTTTCATGCAGAATTTAGAAAGGAAGTGCACAGATATTTTGGTTGATATCAATATTTTCAGAGAGAAATTCCAAGCTTTGTTGGACAGTGGGTTACCAAGTCCTATGCTCTCGGAGGATCAAATAATGGACTTAGAAACCTATATAAAGAAAATAAAGGCTCATGCTCAAAATACAGCTGCTTGTTCTCCTAGTTTACCACAATCAACATTACCAACAGGGAGAAACATCTATGATAGAGTGAGGAATTTATTTCATTTGGAACATGAAATAAAGTATCTATTTCCTAATGAGCCCACCTTTTACAAACTCACAGAAGCAGATGAGACATTGAGAAAACTCAAAAGGACTGTGATACCAGATGATTCATGGTGGAGAGACTTATTGGAAATTCTATAAAAGTTATTTTCGGGATGAGAATTTTATCTTTACTATCAGGTAAATGGTAAAAATGAGTACAGATGAAAGAGTATCAGTTACACAAGTCAAAGAGTATCCGTAAAGACAAAGAGTATCAAACAAGCAAAGAAATTACTCAAGAAGACAGCAACAAGCCCTTTTTCAGCACTTACCTCCAGCACATCCATAAAGAAAGGAAACAGCACATCAGCAGTTACTTATTATTCTATCTACGAGACCATTTGTCTCCTGTTTATTTGTAAATTACTCCTTAGTCACCCCAAATTATGGGCTAGGATAGTGTGAGATATTTTCAATTATTTTGTGTATAAATAAACCCTCAAAGAGAGTATTGAGGGTGGATTCTATTACTCTGTTGTAACATTGAGATTTTCGGAATAAAAGCATTTTGGAGAAATTTATTCGTGGCTTACTGGATGACGATTTAAAGCACTGGACTTGTTGCAGGATTCATGTGTTGGACTACAGTTCAATAAGTCTTTCTACCCTTTGTCTGAAGTTTTATATTAGTTTATAATATCATTATGTCCATTTCTGAATAATTTACATAAAGGATTGAATCGGAATTTACTTAATTGTACTCTGATTTCAGATGTGATTGTTCTTAATGTTTTCCTCTAAATTGGTTATAAGCACGAATTCTTAAATGCTCTTGCTTTGCTAATTTAAACATTCTTGATTACTATAATAAAAAATTCTTCATTGCTCTTTGTTTGTAGTCATCTCATTTCTTTCTTTTGAACATGGTGAAAGATTCTTAGCTGCCTTTCATCCCTTCAAGATCATCCCATCCACTTTAAATTTTAAGGATTGTTCTCTGTCTAGCTATCTTGCCCTGTAATACCATCTTGTGCTTAGAATAGAAATCCGGTAAAGCCATCCTTTGACTCCATAGCCCAATGGACTGAAAGCTCTCAACCTTGCCCTTAGTTTGTGGATTCCACCATTTTTCCAAAACAAACTTTGAATCTATAACTAGCCTAAAACCTTCTAAGAACAAAGATAAATCATAAAGAGAGAGCCCTCTCTGGATGCAGATTGGCTAGATTCTGCATCTAAAGGTTGGTTTGTGGTTACCTCAGGTATACTTTCCTCTTACACAACTTCTAGGAAAACCTGAGTGATAACATATTAAAAAACGATTTATCCATTATCCTACATGCAAAAAGCTATTATGGGTTGGAAAAATTTTAAGCAACTCAAGGGTCAAACAGTTTAAGAATATACCCAGGAGTTTAGAAAGAGATATTTTTTTCTAGGAGTAAATTTGAACTCCCAAGATACATTCTTGAAATATATTAGGGGTTTACATTCCTATTTGAAGAATTATATTTTTATATTTAACCCAAGAAATTTAGATGAATTTTTTGTACAAGTCTCTGATCTGAATTTGAATGTTAGTTATTGTTGTGCTAATTTCATTTTCAGATATAAAACTTATTCACTGATCTTATGCTTGATGTGCAAGTTCCCTTGTTTCTTATGTGTGTCAAAATGATACTCATGATGAAGATACAAGAATATAACTTTTCCACATTAGATTTGTCTCTAAAACATACCAAAATTGGTACGCTTTTTTATAGTGGGTCACAAGATAACTTGATTTTTGAAGATTTGGTTAAGCAACTAGGCCTTGAAACAATTAGACATCCAAGACCATATCCTTTGGGTTGGATATGCAAGAATGAAAAATTGTAGGTTACAAGGAAGTGCTTACTAATATTTGCCATTAACTCAAACATTCTTGATGAAGTTGAGCTTGGTGTGGTGTTGCTTGAAATATCAAGTATTGTATTGGAAATTCCTTATCTATATGATAGGAAAGTTGTATTCCATCACCATGAGAACAAGTACCACTTGTTTAAGGATGGTATTGAGAACATAATTAGAGCACATAAGAAGAACAAATTTTTTTCTCTTGTGCATGCAAGTGAAATGAAGAGGATAGTGAATGTAAGTCAGAACCTGAAATTGTCGATGATTAAACAAAGAGATGTGTTGAATCACACTTTTCAAAAAGATGCTTATGTTTGTAATGATTTGTTTCAGGATGTTAACAAGTTGCCTTTGAAAGAAGGTGAAAAACATTTGTAGCAGTCAAGATCAATGTTGAGCAGTGTTGGAAACAAGATGATGGTGCAAGGGAGTGCAAAGGTAAAAGAGAAAGAGGAAAAGCAGCATAGAAAAGAAGGAATGGGTTCCACAAATGTTATCGTTGGTTTCAAAAAGGTACATGGAAATGGTGAAGATACTTGGTCAAGATTTGACGCAAGTACAAGGAAAAAGCAGCTAAAAATCACCATGGTAAAAGTGTGCAAGGTGAGAAAGTTTCTAAGTTTCCTTTGATTACTGACCAACGTAGGAAAAAGATGGTTTCTGCAAGAATATATTGTTGTTCTGAAAATTTGTAAATATTGCAACATGACGGTGTCAATGACGACAAGAGAAGGTCTCAAGAATCAAGGAAAAAGTTGAATTTTGGTGAAAATCTCCAAATGATGAAATTGGGAAAATTTACGTGGATAGAGAATCGAAGGGTGAGGGAATAGTACCCTCATCCACATAATCAGTAATCAAAGAGATTTTGGGGTCCAAAAGGCTTCTAGTGGAGAGGAATAATAAGAGGCTTAGTATATTAGCTCAAAAATGAAAGTGCTCAATATTGAATGAAACCAGAATGATAGCGACCGACCCGTCGCAAGGAATCCAATGAAAATCGTTTCATTGAAAACCGAGTTCAGATGAAGCAGTTATGGCCCGCTGATCACCATTCAGAACAGACAAGTTTTTATTAAAAAATTGCAGAACAGGTGTTGTAGGTGAGACCAAGAAGGATCATATTGAGAAAAAAGTGCAAATATTTTTGTAAAGGTCGTGGAATTGGTTCAATCTTAGGTTTTTCTTTCAACAACTATCTTTCAACAAGAATAGGAATGAAAAACCCACTTTAGTAGCCATGGATTAGTACGACTTGCACTTGCAGATTGGTAAATGAGGAAAACAACTATATTTTTCCGAAGGCAACAACCACAATTTCTTCCAAAAATTCTAGAGATTTATGAACAACAATGATGGACGGTTGAGACTGTTTCGCAGAAATGAAGTGGAAAATGAATGATCAAGATCGAATCATGGGATTACTGTGGAAGATGGACAGTTGTGAAGCATATCACATTTAGTCATGAAAATTTTCATTTCATATTGCACTCAGCCATAAATATTTCATTGCATAATGCATTTGGTGAAAGGAGCCTTGGGAATGCGATGAGGAGTCATGTGTTGACTTGTTCTACGATTTGGGATGAGTGAGATTTGCGATAAGCCAAGATTGCGATGAGCCAAGATTTGTGATGTCACATTTGCGAAGAGAATCTACGATCTATGAAAGTGACTATGATGCGATCTGCGTATATTTAAATGCATTAAGTCGTGTATTAATACAATAATTTGTGGTTATGTGATGTTAATCTGAAATCAATGGTAAGTGTGGGTTAGCACAAATTGTGCCTTAACCCCATTTAAATGCATTCTTATTGATAATTAATCACATAGTTACCTTAGCAGAAGAGATGGCAGACCTGCCAAATGCGGAGCAGCTCCACATTTAATGGAGTTAATTGGCAGACTTCCAGATTTAGTGGAGGAAAACTAGGGAAAATTGGTGTTTCCATAACTGAGGCAATATTTGAAAAAATTGGGTTTAGGATGAGTCATTCTTAGCATATTTTGATGTTTTGGAGCCATTGGACCAAGTTTTAGAGGTAGAAGAGGTCATCTACATAGGTTTTTGTTGCCATGAAGATTTTGAAGCCGGGAACCACCGAGAGGAAGACCGTAACCGTGC
>JAXQQM020071761.1:0-92026 GCA_034641835.2 Pinus albicaulis | reverse complement strand
TTAAATTTTGATAGGGAATTTTTTTTATATAAAACCCATTTTCTATAGTTTTATAAAATTAGCCCTATAATTATTTTAAAAATAATTCATTATTAAATATTAGCCCACCAAAATAAATGCCGATAAAACTGGAAAAATGGAATTCGCTCCCATTTATTTTGTTTGGAGCAGATTTCAATGGCATTCGCTCCCGATTTTCTTTGTTTGGAGCAAATTTCAATGGCATTCGCCTGGTTTACTGGGTTGAAGAAAGGAGTTGGAGTGATTCGCCCATTTCTGTGGGCTAATGAGGTATTTGTGCCTTTTATTATTGCGAGTGCGCAGGCCATCAGTAGTTCGGTCGATGCTCTGGTGGGATTTACTCACGGGTCTAGCGGATTGTCATTCAAGCATTATTGGGAAAAAGTAGGCTATGATGATGGTTGGTATTGGAGATTCTGAGTGCAGCAAAAGAGAGGTTGGAATGGTTTATTAGGATGAGTTTGATGGGCTGTCAGGGGTTTTTGTTGTGGCTGCCATGGAAAGGTTAGGTTGAAGATCGGTCGGTATTGAGGGGATTGGGGAGGGTATTAATTCTGTTTACATAAGCTTTCGAGGTTAGGCCAAAGAGATGTATTTGGTGGCAATGGGTCAAGCGCAGGGGTTAGGTGCATTGAACAGGTGTGAAACAAAATTGCAAGAGGATATGCTCTGTTCATGCCTGTTTCTGTGAACTTGGAAAAAGTTAGATGAACTGGGTAAGGCAAGCTCTACATTTGTCAGTGTAAGTTTGTTGTGAAATGATAATATTCACCAGTTTTTCTTCAAGTCATGAAGTAAATTCATGAAACATTCCAAATTGCCATCAAGGTGTAGATATTCCCCCTTTTATACTCATGGTTTTTGACGTGTTTGGACTGGCGGTATGGCCATTTTACATGGGGAATATTTTCTGGAGCTCATTATCATCTTTATACTTGGCCTTACTTCTGGTAGTCCACTTATCAAGGTCTTTAACCTTGAGGATATGGAATTGAAGGAATTTGTCGTCTTGAATGGTTTTTCTGGAATTGTTGATGATAGTCAAACTGGAAGTAAATGTGACATTGGAAATTCATCCTGTGGTTTTCATGACATGAAGAAATTAGTTTTATGTGAAGAAAAATTGAAAGGGATTGGGTCATTGAATACCAGTGGTCAGCTTAATACTAGCTTGCAGTTTGATAATGATGTGTTGACCACTGGAGAAGGCAATTTAGAGATTCTATCGCATGTTTCTGTGGGCTCTCCATTTGCAGGTTGTCTGATCAGTATTAATATCTCAGGGGACTTATTATTGGCTGAGTATGCATCTCTTTTAGCAGGGACATTGATCGTACGTGCAGGAAACTTATTTTTACAAAAAATTATTTCCTGAAGACAACTGCATTAGGTGGAGCACCACCCCCCAAACGAGTGGAACACCACTCGGTGTTGATGGTGCAGGTGGAGGTCATGGAGGCAGAGGTGCTTGCTGCATTAAGAGTGATGGCAAGGATCCGGAAGATACTTGGGGTGGAGATGCTTATGCTTGGTCTACTCTTACGAAACTCTGGAGTCATGGAAGCAGGGGTGGGACAACAAGTAGGGAAGGAAAATTTGGTGGTGGGGGAGGTGGGCGTGTCAAGATTATTGCAAGGAGCATTTTGAATGTCAATGGATCTATTAGTGTTGATGGAGGAGAACGAAGATTAAAGGGTGGAGGAGGCTCAGGAGGGAGCATTATTATCCGTGTGCCTAAATTGTAAGTTAACTCTATATTTTTATGCTTGCATCAGAATTACCTCAAGCAGTATTCTCTACATGTACATACCTTTCCCTCTGGCATTGTGGGTGTTTTGTAAGAAATAATTCAACAAACACAACATATATCATATGATACATAGGGACATTACTTATGTGAGATTTTATGCCAATGTTGTGTTGTCTATTTGATCAGTTTTTATTGATGTGATGAGTATGTATAGTGATATTCACCAATCCCAACATAATGAAGTTGTAGAAATCATTTAATGAAATTTGTATGTAAAACACTATATGTTGATTCCCCCATGCCCTCCCCCACGCCCCCCCCAGTATTTCTTTTCTGTATCAATTTACTGTTTTGTGAGTGAAGCTTTCAAGTAACCTTTTTATTGTCTTTTCTTGTCGTGTTTTGTTCCTATGAAATACAAATATTGAAAATATTTTTAAAGATCTAACAAGATTGTAATCGGATATCATAGTCTTGAATTCTTGAATAAATCAGTGTAACGTTTTGCAAATATCTCCAATTTCTCCTGAGTTTTTCAGGTTGCCAATTTGTTTGGTGGTTTCAGAATTCTTCATGTCTAAGTTTATTCTTGTTGATTTTTTATGATATGTTCCCCCATATTTCTGCTAAGTTACTTTTTGAACCTTCTGCGATATATCCCCTCAAATGATATTTGAAACAATGCTATAGAGTGTTCAAGGATCCGGGAAATACATTTTAAGCTTTTAACTTCTAGTATAAGTGCCATGGATTAAATAAATGCCTTTTAAAGTATTTTTGGGACAAAAAAGGGGCTACTCTTTAAGAGAATACAATATTGTATCAGAGTTCAACAAGAATTCCCGAAGTTCAGAGATATTTTTTTAAGTACATGACACAGAGTTTTCTGTAAATATCTGATAATGAAGCTTGTTTGGCACTAAGAAGCCTTCACTTATATTAGAGGGGCATTCTTAAATGGACATAAAGATAAAAGCTCCATTAAATTCGTAGTGGATTTACTGACACCATTACCTGATAAATTAAAATGGAAATACACAATTGCAGTACCCATTTTGATGCCTGGAATCATAATCTATTACCCCTTCCCACAACTCTGCTGATATAACACCTTTGTATTGCATTATATATCCATAATTGCTAAAGTGCCTTTACACCAAAGATCCTATTGATTCTGGTGTAGTTTGTCACTTGTGTTGTTGTTGTTTTGTTTCCTAACATTAAAACTTGCTACTATAAGGCCATAAATTCCATCTGTTGATGCTCATTCTTTATGTCTTGCATCACCATCTCTAGGAAGATATTACACTTTGGTTCTACTTGCTCAAGTCTGGGCTGTGACAACGCAGTGGTCGATTTCATACTTCCTATTGTAAATGATACCAGTTGAAGTCAGATATCCGCTAGCAAGCAGTGTGGCTGAGGTTGGTTGCTCTAATCAATTATGAACATAACTCCTGCCTCCGTTAGGAGAGGCATCTTAATATTGCAATTGCCAACAGCACCGTCTTGGTGAAATTGCAAAGAAACAATGCTGTCTACCAAAACATTAGTCATAGAATTGCACTCATAATAGAGTGCAGCACAATGTCCACCCCAATTGACAACTCATCTATGAATGCAGCAACTATAATAGTAGTAGAATTGACTTTTTGACCAACACATGCAGAGACATTGCCATTGACAGCACCTGCAACTATCATTTCATCTGTAAAAAGTCCATGACAGAAACCCTCAGGTGATTTAGAGAGATTGGGCGAGCACGCATCTCCCCTTGGTGAATTCATCCAAAATTCACAGGAGAGCTTAGTAGTGATATTTCAGTTAGTTTTGGTGAAGAAACTGTGCAACATTGTAACAGATTCTCGAGGCCAGTTCTTTCTCAGCTATAGCAGTTTCTTCAGCATGTAAAACCCCCGGTTTATATATATGATAAATAAAGCCGAGGTTTTTTTTGCTCCATTATGATGTTATTATATGGTTCTATGTTGTTGAATTTTACATGGAAATGTTCTGTTAATGCATGGAATTTTTATATGGAGCATTTGTTGAGTTAAACTTTGTGAAGATTGCAAAAACTTTAGTTTGGTATATTACAACACCTTATTGTTACAATTGCCAACATATATCGAAAAAGTATTCTCTGACAAATTAATGCTATGAGCTGCTACAGTCATTGAGTGAAGCACATTGCCTACTCCACTTGACAACTTATCTATGAATGCATCCCAACTAAAATAGAAACATGATTTTCTTCTCCATCAGTGCATATAGGAACACCACCATTCATGGTGTTAGCACTTAAAATTGTTCAGTTGAAAGCTAACTAGGGAGGGTGTGTAGCAAAAACGTTGAGAGTATAATTTCTCTCTATATATATACATGAATGAGTTGAATGCACTGTTCTCATGACAGTATACCTTTTAGGCATTGACGGGTCATGAGAGTGAATGTGTGATCAATGACATTTCATTAAATATTGACTAATTTATTGATTATTAATATTTATTATGTTTGTAGCATTGCCATCTCCTTAAAATTTGTTGGGGATATGTCAACGAAAATATTATGTTTTGCATGATGAATCTTCTTCTGGTTTAATGTACCAATTCAGTGTTAATCACTTTTTCTTAAAAACAAAATTTACCTTTTATAAAAATTTAGGTTGCCACTAGCTTCAACTTCATTTTACTTTTTCCAAGTGTAAATTCTAAGTCCAACGATAATGCTACAATTTATTTAATAATATTTTGCCTTTGTGAATTATATTAATCTAATTTCTAGTAATATAGTCAATTGAAGGGGTTCAATAGTAAAGGAAGGCATAAAATAAAGGGGTTCAAAAATAGGCCAATACTAAATAGAGAAGCCCCGGTTGGAATTGTAACTAGGTTTGTATTTCATGTAAAAAAAAAAGAAAAATTCTTATTATTATTTTTATTATCTATCGAGCATGTTCTTTGTTTTTGGTCAAAACAAAATGTTAAAGGGTATGTTTTTTATTTGTAAATATCATTTGTATCTCCATTCTGCCAAGTTGTCCTTCTTAGTAGACAAGTCAACATGCTCAAAGGACGTGACCCTTCACATAAAGTAACAACTATATATTGGCATATGTACTCCTTCACCAAGTAAGCAATTCAGTGTACATCTGTGAAAAGAAATTCAGACATCTAAGGTTGGCTTTTCTGTGGTACACGAGCTTAATAAGACGCTAAGTTTTTGTGAAAAGACATGCTACAAGAGGAGTCGGGACCATTATTTCTGATGTATGCAGAGCTACAAGGGAGACATTATCTCTATAATGCTGCGAGTTTCCATTAGTACAATATCTCTGTGATAGTGCGAATTTTTGCGAGGCACATTCCTTGTGATGATACGAGCTTCAAAAAGGCACATTCTCCTATGATGATGCAAGTTTCTTGGACAAACTTCATGTTGAGTTTTGGTGGAGGGCTGACTTGGCAGTTGGATCTTCTAGTCAGGACTTGGGTTTCTCTTGTGAACGAAGAATATATAAGGAAATGATTGATGGATTTTCCCCTTATGGGTTTTGCCCTAGCCTCTGGCCTAATCTTTGGTGTTTCTTGTCTTTTGTGCTTTGCATTTGTGTGTTTCTTGATGACCTAATGAATGAAGTAATAACTAAATGATATTAACACATATATAAACAGTCACAAGTAATTACCATGATTAGAAATTCTATCATCTGTTTGATATTCAACATGGTACCTGAGCTAGGAAGGTTGAAGAGCAATCATCTAAGAAAGGAATGAGAGCCTAAGGAGGAGGTAGAAGGTTTTTCCAAGGCCTATAAGGCAACCGAGTTCACCAGTGGAGGAAGGACTGTGTCCTTGCATGATTCTGGGCTAGATAATCTACATTTTCTCTTTGTGTTTTAGGCTAAAATCTCTGTTTTGTAGCAAGGAGGGCCGAGACCCTTAGTTGGCTAGGAAAGAGGGCCGAAAGGCATATGATATATCAAATGTGAGGGACAAGTTTCCTCATTGTGTTGCGTTGGAAGTTAAAGGCTAGAAAGGGGAGTTAACATTGAAATTTTTGATGACTGTGGTAACCCTAGACAAAGGACAAAGTCGGTGATACTTTTCTGAGGCTTGAGAGTGAGTTTCAAAGGCACAAGTTAATGTGAAGTTCTTGTGGCATATTCTGTCTCTATGATGTGAAGTTCCTATGGTATATTCTATCTTTGTAATGTGAGTCTTTGTGATAATATAACTTTCTGTGACATGACATCCCTTTCTATGATGCGAGTTTCTATGGTGATATATCTCTCTATGATGCAAGTTCTCATGGACATCATAAATCTCTTGAGATCCGAATCAAAGATAACTTGTTAAAATTGGAAAGTAGGGCCAAAATCCACCTTGGACAACTCATATGATGGAAATGATATTTTTGTTGGATTCCTCTTTCCGAGAGGTGCAAGATTGATCTAAAGATCATCTTATTTGGATGAGCATAAGTGAGATTTTGAATTTATTCTCTCACACATGTGCAAATTGTCAAGGTCAGCCAAAAGTCTCATGTAGGCTCATAAGCCCCAATGGATGTGTCTCCACTCTCAACGAAGGATATAAATATGAGATACCTCTTCCTCATTTTGGACATCATCACTCATCACATTTCTCTCTCCTCTCTTCATTGGTTCGTATAAGGAGTAGCCTCTCTTCTTCACTCGTGTGGCAAAGTGATTGGGTAAATATGAAATTTCCGGATCTGTTTTAGGGCAGCATTGCAGAGCATTGACCAATTTTGACCAAGGGAAGTCTTAGAAGCAGTGTCAAGGTCTTGGAGGCATTCATAGGTCAAGTGTCTGAGTCTTGGTCATGGTACTTGTCATTTGAAGATCTATAAGAAGAATTTCTTGTGGGTTTTCCTCTCCAAGAGGGAGAGGTTTTTCCTTGGCTCGAAGAGCCTAACTTTGTGTCTTTTGTATTTTGGTAATTGACTTGATGAAAGACTAACTAAGCTAAGCAAGATAAGACATAAGTAACTCAAGTAAGTTCACAAGTAATTATCAAAAAGAGAATTTGAATTAATCTCAAGCCCTCCAAATTCTCAACATTAACCAGCAGAGAAGCACTAAAACAATTAACATTTGATGGATGTTATTTATTTGACTGGCATTGTTAAGTTTGTCTTTGCACTTGGAATTCTCCTTTTCAATAGTTAAGAAGGCAATATTTTGAATTCAAAATTTACAATTTTTTGGCCTCTCTTTGCATAAAATTAAGAATTGCATAGAAATTTATTCAGGATTTACTGTTCTCATACCTTTTCTTTTCTTTTGGCCAGATATGAAGGGACTGTGTGGGATGATCTTGCTCAAGGGAAAGGTGTATATACAACTCCTAGGGAACTTTGCAGGTTTGCTGAAATTGTAACTCTTAATGCAAGTGAAAAAGTGCAATTCCGACTGGATGTCATGTCTCTAAGTCTGTTTTTGTGCAGTTAATATTTCATATATAGTTGATGTAGCTACAGCTGGAAAATAACAAATAAAATGAAAACACTGTTTGGAATGGACATAGGGATAGCGTGATCTCAACTTTTACTTTTAAACAACTAACCATTTGATAAAGTTGTGCCAAGATAAAGAAATCACCAGGAGTTTAATTAGTATTTTTTGATTTGTTTTGGCATTGGTGACACTAAGGGCTCAAATACATATCTCCACTTATCAGACGATCACATCTATTTTCATGAGGTATCATGAGGTATGCACCATTTGACAGGGTGCTACATGTGATCTTGGATCGGTCTTGGTGACCTGAGGATTTCTTCAAATTGCCTCCATAGTTCAAAGTTCAAACACTGTTGGTGCTTGCTGGATGAATCTCCATGGCATTCTATGTACGGTAAAAGCCTATCATTCTAAAAGAGGTGTACTATGGTTGTCTCAGTGGAGTGGTGTTCACTGTTAACATAATATGAATTTATATAAAGCTATAAAATATAAATATATTAGAACATTCAAATCAAAAGGCTTTTGATGCATTTTCTTAACGATCCACACATTTTGCACATGGATTCACCCAGGCTTTATGATTTTATAAACACTGCAAGTATTATCATGTTGATCTAATTTTCGTTTATTTTAACAAGGACGTGAAATAGAATTCTCATCATGTCTGTAATTGTGGACAGTTCAGTCATTGTTCCATAATGTTGTTCATGAAATTATGGAAGCTACTGAAGAATATTCCATAGAAGTATGTGCAAGGCTTTCATTCGAAAAAGGTTCCATTGGATGTCTTTCATCTGCAGATGATTCATGAGAAGGAATACATCTTTTCAATTCAAATAGAGTGAGAACATGACAAAGAAGTGGCATGTCTACCTGACAAAGGATGGGCGTATCTCCTTGGCTGGGCTGCCTTTATACAAATACGAGTATCTTGCAGATGCCATAATTGACTCCTACTACAATGTCAGTTAAATAACAATAATATATCAACAATAAAATCAATTCAATTGTCTATGTTAGAAATCATTTTTAATATTGAAATACCTGAGGTCACAGTTAAGTGTTGATGTATTAGGCAATCTCATTAGCCTGTAATCCACAAAATTGTGTCTGGTCTACTGATCTTTCAACACTTATCTTTGTTACATAAAGGTCGACATTAGCCACCACATGGTTGGTAGAGTATTCTGCAAGTAGTTTCTGCTTTCTACAACAACTATCCTTCTATTTTTTTAATGTAGGTAACATTTTAAGTTGACAGAATATGAGCCTAGTTTTTGAAATCTGGAAATACTGCTATATTGAAGGCTTCATAAAACTTTATATTTATTAAACTCTCCTGTATGGGACTGATCAGTATTCATTTCAGATAGGTTTGCAATTTGATGGGTCACCTATTGTAATTACATAAGTACAGCTGCAGAGGAATACATAATAAAAGGATGAGATTAAGATGGCTTCCTTGGTAGAACTACTTATCATTATTGCCTCAAATACAACATTCATTTTCAATAAAAGCATGAAACACAAGATTGATTTTGACTATCACTGTCCAAAATATAACATCCATTATTTTGATGATCACTATGCAAAATATAACATCCATTATTTTGATGATCACTATGCAAAATATAACATCCATTTTAATTCATTCTCAGTATTCGAAAAATAATGGTTTTCGACCCCTAAGCATAAAATGTGGTAATCTCCATTAACTTCCACAGAAAGGGAAAATGATATACTTGCAGAGGGCCTCTTTGGTGGTATTAGCAATCATAATTTCCCAAGGTTAATTTTCTGTTATCAATTATTGCAAAATCTATCCAATGCATCGAGTTGACTCTATGACCCCTCTGGAGTGGAGGCCAATTATACAACAACATCTACAAATAAAAGGAATGAAACCAGGATCTGATGAAGTAGGCAACCATCCTGAGATTGAGTAAATTCCCTGATGAATTGCTGGTAATCAATGTAGATCCCAACTAGTCTGGGAGAGAGAACACACACCCACTTGACACCCCCAATACTCGTGATACCTTAAGAAAATCTGTAGTAATCGCAAAAACTGACAATCATTCTATCATAAGGCTGCATCACACCAGAAACAATGTCCTCAAGTAGTCCAAGGACACGAAGCTGCTTGATGGGTAAATTCCTGGGAACAGTGTAGTGCCAAAAGCCTTTTGAAAGTCTACAGAGCAACAGTAAACCTTCGAGGATGTCTGTCTGTCTAGTCTCATCTATAAATTATAATATCACAGAGTAAATATGCAATCCAATTCCCAGTTGTCTCTCTTGAACCAAGCCTGGCCCCTGCCTCTCCAATATTTCCCCTCAAGAGTCCAAACAATTCAAAAGTCAAAGATGAAAGGTTGTTATTCACCTTAGCCAAACCTTTTTAGCAGTGATGCATCCTATGTTCATATTTAGCAGATTATTCTGACAGTAGTCACACTGTATTCAAGTTAAAGGATAAGAAAGACACTGAGCATTAAAAAATCAAGAGTATGTTCTTTTTTATAATTGAAATATTCTTTTTATTATTGTCTTAAATGTACAGAGTTGTTGCTCAATAAAATAATAGAACCACAACTGGCAAGCCACAGGCTTTCTGTCTGACCAAACATCAGACGGGTAGAAAATGTTGAGAAATTTAGAGGGAAGTAGTTAGGATGATTTCTCTTTTAATGATAACTGCTTGTGGCTTCTTCCCTGATGCTAGGAGTTCCTCTTCAATCCCTACTAGTGTCCATTATTCTTGTTGAGCTTCTATGGTAGAATCTGTGCTAAAAATGCATATCTTTACTATCTTCTTGATCCTTTACAAATTTTCTTTCACCTGAGAAGCTATCATATCCTCGACTGGACACTTTAAATTTACTGTTTCTTTGAAAACAGATCTCTAACTTCTGGTATTCTTCAGGTTAATGAGAAGATTAAGGGTGTCCAAAATCCTCTACACCAAATATCTCTCTTTCCTCTATCGCTCCTATGTCATTTTTTTTTCACTCTTAAAGGAGAAGGGTCAATAGCTTCATAAACTGTTTGATGGGCTTTGTTACACACCCAAGTGGGTAACCCCTAGGAGAAACCTTTTGTCCTATGGATGGATCACTGATTGAACAAAATTATAGATCATTTTTTGTTGTATTCTTGTTCCCATGCTTCACCTTGGTGGTTTTTACTTACCCCTAGTCTAGTGTGATCTTCCCTGAGGCCTTTCTTCCCTGATCTATTTTGTCAAACAAAATAATGTACGTAAAAAATTTCTCAAGTTTGCAGATTTTGTGTCAGTTCTTGCATTCAAATTTAGCTCTTTTGCCTCGGTTTTGTTTCCAATATACTTCCAAATTTGATGAGTTTTAGTTTTGGATATAAATTTTATGGGTTTTGGATTTGAGATTGAGTTCATCCTCAAGATATATGCGATTGGGATTTTTCTTTGTTTTTGAATTCTCACATTCAAGTTGTCTGTTGTTCAGGCGAGAGCAACAATTCTGTGGGACCTCATAGTTGGTGGGTGGGATGTTTCATATCGGTCAGAGTTTGTGTTGAGTGCACAGGGAAGCTATTCAACTCTAATTGACAAGAAAAAAAAGTTGTCTTCATCTGATGAGTCAATTTGCAATTCCTTCAAGGCATCAGAGGCAGGGAAGGTAGTTCTAATAATAGACAACTCCTCTTCAAACAAGAAGAAGGCTACAACCTATAGATACATGGTAAAAAAGAACATAGTCTAGGAGTTTGACCCTCACAGTATATTAGATGTACTTAGAAAGCTTTTTTACATTCAACAATCAGAAATATTAGTAGTTAAGAATGTGCCATCATGTTGGAGAAGCAAGTTTGTCTCTTTGGAAGCTGGAAATTTTATCTACATATGTGCTACTATATAAAAGTTAATATTGGCAATAATAAAGGTTGGTTGTGTTTCCAGAGCAGATCATCACTGTGAATTCCACAACTTTTCATGTTTGTGATTGATAGGCATATGATATACATGGTAAAGCAAGTATAAATAAAATTTATAAATATTGACCACCCCAAGGATAGTTAAATTTTTTATTTATTGTTTACCCCATACACAAATCTATAGAAATAATATTTTTAGTTCGAAAATTGAATATTGTATTAAATTCCTCATCAATAAAAATGTTCTTCAAGGAATGGTCTACATTCAGAGGGTTACCTATATCTAAATGAAATCAGTCTATGTTCCATCTAGGTTCCATTATTTTATAGATCATTACATGTTAAACTGACTTTACTCCTTGATTGGCATTGCATTCAACATTGTGCACAAGTATGTTTTAAATGGATCAATCAAAAGTATGATTTTATCTATATTTGATAATGCAAGTTGAATATGTCATACAATACATAGGAGCGCTATGGCTATGAAGTTCAATATGAAATAATCTATTGATTTCTACTATTACTATTATATAAGGGGTGCTCTTCCAATGGCCATTTATTAGCTATGTGAAGAAGGCTTTGTAGAATTTTTATTTACTATAAGATTATGTATAGCTGAGTTGCGAACAACTAAGTAGAATTTGGTAGGAAGTTTGGAGTATGTGTTTCATAATGATCTTGTCTTCTCTTCATTGATGACTTTTCAATGTGTAAGTTTTGACCTAAGCCATTACATTATCAATGTGTCAAGGCTCAAAACTCGACCTATATGCCAATTACTTCTTATGATCATTCCTAGGAACATGAATCCTAATTTTTGTAGGTTTAAAATTTATCACAAGTTTTCTCTATTGTGGTCGAATTTGTGGAGGTTATTTCAAAATTTATTTAAGGTACCATGGATCTAAATTTCTTATGAATTTTCAACACTAACAAACTTTGGTGCAAATTGTTGATCAATTCTCACTTGGTTAGGGTTATAGATGTTAATGAAAATTTTGTGTGCATGCATGAGAGTTGGATGCAAATGCACAATGTTGTGTAGCATTAGTGTGATAAATATGGGATAGTGAAAAGCATAGTTTTGAAGATTAGTCTAAGTTGACTCGTACCTAATCAACTCAGTCAAGTTGATTTTTGGTTGAACGGTTAATTGTTGGTTCAATGGACAGAAGATATTGCAGGCACAAATACCAAAGGGAAAAATGGAGCCCATCATGCGGTACTCTTTGTAATTCTCCACCACTGCTACCTTCCATGCTTCTTCAAACTCCTCTCCAACCTCAATATCAGTGCTAGTAGTAGCATGAGCAACAACACTACGCTTAGCAAAACTAGAAGAACGCGTTTTCCAAACTACACGAGAACTACTTCCCTCATGAGTCACCATGTGCCATGTTTGGTCTCGGTGGTTCTCTTCCTTCTACTCCTTGTTCAACTACCATATCTTCATTGGAACCAACACCCCGAACTCCACTAGACAATGATTCACCATTTTGTACTGGTGATTCGCCATGATTTTACAAGATAATATAATCTTGTGAGAGATTCGCCAAAAAATTATATATACATATTATATTATTAATAAAATCACCTTCCATTTTAACTATGTATCATGGAGATTCGCCTATTTATTATATATAAATTTAGAGTTCTTAAATTTTCCACACTTTAGATCTGCACTCCTTTTTGTAGTGCCCTTCCTTTCCGAATTTCCAGCATACCTTCACAAACTTTCCAGGAGATTTATATCTCTCTCTAGATTTGGATCTCCCACTTGAAACCTTATTCTTGTCTCTTTTTTGGGACCTTCCTCGTACAGATAAGGCATCTCCATTTTGGCCCTCCATATTTCTCCGTCTCATTTCCTCCGATAGTAAGGTGGAGAAAATGTCATCAAAATTAAAGGTAGTTGTATTGCTACCTATTACAATAACCAGACTATCCCACGAGTGTGGTAGAGAACACAAAAAAATGATGCACTTATATTCATCTGAGATTTTAATATCAATAGATGATGGGCGACTTACCACGATGTGAAGGCGTTCAAATGCTCTGTCACCGAGTCTCCATCCTTCATCCTCGGGTTATACAGCTTTTTCCGTAGGAACAATTTATTCACCAGAGACTTAGATTGGTACAAATTCCCTAGCTTATCCCACAAGGTCTTTTTCGTAGCTTCCCCAGATACCCCCCATGATGCGAATTTGAGACACACAACGTATTGTACTCTTAGCCTCCGATCCGGTTTCTTCCGGTCTTCATCGACATTGCCATTGGTTTAGTACCTGGATCTGCCGCGATCCAACGATCTTTATCCACCGGCGGATCCTCCATCTTGAGCTTCCTGACTCAAAACTCTAACCATTAAATTTCTCGTCTCTATCTTTCCACCGCTCGCCATCTTCTTTCACGCAAGAATCGATCCCTTGAGATCTCCCAACTGAATAGGGTCTACTCGAGGCCCGAGCAAAAAACCCTCGGCTGACAAAAAGGCATCCCCTTGAAGTCGAAACAACTCGATACCAAATGTAGGTTTTAACCTTTGAGCAATTATCTACACACGAATCTTATTATAGTAAATAAACAATAGCGAGAGCATAAAACATAAAATAGATAAACACAAAGATTTTCCCCTAGATCCCAAATCGAGACGACCAGCTTGATTTTTCATTATATTCCTTTTAGTGTTACAACACATATATATACATGTTGAAGCATACATAAACCCCAATCCATTAACCCTGGATTAGAACATAATTGTAGTTCCCTTGAACAGATCTACAAAATACCAGGGGCCGAAAACCATCGTACCCCAAAACCATGTGCAAAATCATGCACAAAACATGGGTGGGTCCGCCTATGAGTGGGTCCGCACACCAAACAAATTTTCACCGGGGCGCTACCCGGGACCCCAACAGTGGGGGCTGCCTCCCCCCTTGTGACCCCCCTGCTGCACCCGGCGCAACGTACAATGCTTGGGGCTAGTTGTGGAAAGAATATAACACATACCCAACACCACACTTGTTCAAAGAAGAGTTTAGCAGTGGCTTCTGCTATGATATTCTTCTTGCAGGCCGCCATAATGGCCATCTTTGAGAATCTGCCGATGACCATGAAAACACAGTCGTTTCCATGCTTAGTAGAAGGAAGGCCTGACATGTAATCCATGGTGATGGATTCCCAAGATCGACTAGGGGTAGGTAGCGGAGTATAGAGCCCTTGCTTCTTGATGGTCGGTTTGGCAATGGCGCAAGAAGTGTAGGATCTGATGTACTTCCCGACATCTTGTCGAAGGTTCGGCCAATAGAAATACTTCTGCAGTACTGCCACTGTTTTCTCAACCCCAAAATGCCCAGCGACTCGACTGTAGTGCACTTCCCATATCATCTTGGCATGCTCGCTTGAAGGAACACAAAGGTGTCCCAGGTGACATAATAGTGCATCTTGGAGGTGAAAATTTGGAACTTGCATACCCCCCAAGAGTGCCTTGTATGTGTAGCTGAATTTTGGATCGCTCTTGTAGAGAAGCGGCCAATCAAAAGTCTCATGCCCACCAGAGTTGAGAATGGTGGTTATGGCCACGATCGGTGGTTGACTGAGGCAATCTGCAACATTATTGGTGCGACCCTTCTTGTACTTGATGTTCAAAGGAAATTGTTGCAGATATGTGGACCACTTATGATGGCAATCGTTCTGCAATTTCCCTTGTGTCTGTATGAACTGCAGGGGTCGGTGGTCTGTGTGGATGATTGTTTCCTTCCCCAAAATGTAATGCTTCCATTGTTGACAAGCCTGCATAATGGAATACATTTCTTTGTCATAAGTGGGATTCTTTCGAACTGTGTCAGACAATGTCTCACTGTGATATGCCACTAGATGCCCCTGTTGAGTAAGAACTACCCCAATAGCATAATCAGAGGCATCTGTCTCGATCTCAAATGGTTTTTGCAAGTCTAGTAATGTGAGCACTGGGGCAGAACAGAGGCAATGTTTCAATTCTACGAACGCCTTATGTTGAGATTCTGACCAACAGAATTTTGCTTTCGCTCCTCCCTTTGTGACTTGACTCAAGTGCCAAGTGATATGAGAGAATCCCAACATGAACCTGTGGTAGAAATTAGCAAGACCCAAAAAGCTACGAAGCTCTATTAGGGTGGTTGGGGCTGGCCAATCTCAAATGACTTGAATCTTGGCTGGATCCACATGCACCCCCCTTTCATCAATAATGTATCCCAGATATTGAACCTGGGTCATGCCAAAAGTGCACTTCTCCAAATTGGCACACAACTTGTGTTGCTGCAGTGTTTGGAGGACTTCTCAAATGTGGTGGAGGTGCTCTTCCCAAGTCTGGCTGAAGATAAGAATGTCATCTAAATATACCACTACAAATGAGTTGGTGAATGGACGCAAGATGTCGTCCATCAACCTCATGAAGGTTGCAGGAGCATTTTTCAATCTGAAAGGCATGACGAGCCATTTGAAAAGGCCCTCCTTGGCTTTGAAGGCAATCTTCCACACATCAGAAGGTTCGATTGGTACCTGGTGACACCCAGAATTCAATTCGATCTTGCTGAAATATTTTTCCCCTTTGAGTTGGTCCAGAAGGTCGTCAATCCGTGGGATCGGGTACCTATTCCGAGCCAGTGGTCTTCCAGCCAGGCGCCCAATCAGTCCAAGTCTGGTCCCATCGCCTTCTTTTGTACCAACACGATCGGGCTCCCGGGCGATGAACTTAGCTGGGATGTGACCTTTTTGCAGCAGCTCCTGTATCTGCCTCTTGATTTCATCATTCTCTAGAATAGAGCGCCTATAGATCGGTACATTGGGTAGCGACGCACCTAGGATCAGGTTAATGGGGTGCTTGACTTGACAGTGTAGAGGCACCCCTGCGGGTGAGGTGAAGATGTCCCCATACTCCTCCACAAACTTTTCCATTTGTTGTTGTCGTGCAGAGGAGCCATGTATGGAGGTCATGGCCACAGTCTTCTTCTTTTCCTAGGGGCGGATCATTAGGAAAACAAATTTCCTGGTTTGGAAAATGAGCCTACTGCATTGTTTTGCAGTAACCAAAGAGATAGTGGGAGGCAGTGGTACCTCTGGTATCCTGTACAATTTATTCCCCAAAGTAACAATAACAGCACGAGGTCGGGACTCATACACAACATGTCGCTTCCTTGCTTCCTGATATGGTTGGCCTCATAATACATCAAAAACATCAATAGAATGTCACACAATACCTCATTCATGAAGGGCTTGATCTTTGTAGGGAAGGCGACGCTGGCCCCGGCTGACACGAAGATCCCGAGTCCTTGGTGAAGCCACGATGGTGTATGGTTGTGGGTCTTGTTGTGGTTATGACGGGAGCCTTCACGACATCTGTGAAATATGGTTCTTTTGGCCCGGCTGTCAGAAAGCTGTCAGGAGCCATGGCAGGGAATCTTCTTGCAGGAGTGGAAGAGATCTCGCACTCCTACTGAGATCTTACGGTTCCTCCTTCCCAGGATCTTGTGTCATGGTGGCATTGGGCTGCGCCAATAATGCACTTCCCTTTTTCATTCACCTTATCAGGAGTTTTGATTCAGTTGAGCATGCATACGATTCGAAGCCCTCATCTTTGACTCCAACGGCGCAGCTGACACTCACTTGTGTTGTGAGTGGAGCTCTTATGGAACTCACACCACTTTCCTGTGTCCTTCTTTGGCTTCACGGTGTTGTTCTTTTCTTATGTCTTTGGCAGGTTGTCTTGGGTTGCCATGCCTTGGCTTTGTCCTTTATTCTACGGTTTTGGGGCACCTTTCCCTTTCTTTTGATTCGCAGATCCAAAGTTTCACTTCTTCTGTTTGAATTTCTGCTCAATCTTGGCAACATACCGGTATGTCGTACCAAGCGAGGAGATGTCGAGGAACTCCATTTCCTCCTGAATGTATCTGTGCAAACAACCGCGATACTTTAGCACCAAATTTTTCTCTGAATCTTTGATACCCAACTTTGTGTGCAGGGTATGGAACAAATTCGTTAGCTCATGCACATATTGATCCCTTTGTTGTCGCAGTGTGGTCCATTGTATGTATTTGTCCTCATAGCTCCCCACGAGATAGTATTGTTCCTTGATGGCATCTCGGAAAGAATTCCAAGTGGGTATGGCTGAGAACAGAGAGGGTTATGTCTCGTCTATTTTCTCACAGTAGGTTTCCCACCAGTCCTTGACATGGGGTGTAGCTTTGAGGAGTGAAAAAATAATCTTCTCCCGGTCGGAAAAATTAGGAACCGAGAAATATCCTTCTAATAGATTCAACCATCTATCTATGGCATCTGCATCTATTTGACCCTCAAATATGGGAATGTCAAAGTTTACTTGTACCTTAAAGGGAGTTGCGCCTCTAGAGTGGCTGCTGGATGCAAATGTGTCGCCGGTGGGTATTTGTTGAAGGATCTGGGAAAATTTATCCATCATCACGTTCCTTTGTTTTTCGAGGGCCTCCTCAAGCAATATTTTGATAGGATATCCTACTTCCTCATCTTTAATTTCGTCCCCCATGGGCGTCCGTCGGGGTTTGTGAGGCTGATCTTACAAAGGTTCCACCAAATCGAGCCCTAACTCCTTATACCCCGACCTCGTTGGGGACATGCAAAGAAGGATCGAGAAAAAGCAGACCGCTCTGATACCAATAATCCGGATTTATGCAGGAATGCAACAGAATACATAAATAACCATAAACATAGAAATACAGTGGAAATAAGACTTCATTTCATTAATATCAAATCACAAAAATATGCTTACAAACATGATGGAAATAAAATAGCTAGGGTGTTGGTAGCAAATCTCTTAGAAGTAATGTGGCGACTACAGACCTCTGAACTGTATTACAATGAGGCTCGAGGGCCTATTTATTATGGAGAAACAAAGGATAATTTTAAACGTCCAAAAACCTAACCCTAGGAGATGAAGCGCCAAAAATATGGGCCCCGTTTGGGTAAATTGGTGTTTCAACTTCCTAGGGATGTAACTTCGGCATACTATCTCCGTTTGGGGCTTCAAAACGGCTCCAGAAGTTTAGGACCCGAAAAACTGCTAAAAATAGTTAGTTGTGAAAAAAAACTAAAAGAGACAATGGTGGGGCCCCAAGTGGAATAGGCGGGTGGCCACCAATATCCACTTGGATCAACATATCTGATATATCATAAAATCAAACATATATCCATCATGGTCATCAACATCATGACATAAATCCTTCATCAAGTGATTAGAGTCGAGTGATTAGGGTATCAAACAGATGTAACAATATCAAGTCAATCCATCAAGTTAGGCCAATAAATTTTACCATATTCCATAGTTATTCATTACATTAAGACATGATCGTAGTTAATAAAAATATCTAGAGTATCAACATCATAGTTATACCTTTATCATCAAGGTTACCATACTTATCATTATCAATATGATCAAGAAAGGTCACTTTACCAAAACAACAAGAGTTTCAACCCTTTTTCCCATACTTTCATCATGTTCATCACAAGCATTATGAAGAGTCAATGACCTATCCTTCTCTGTGAAATGCATGACAGGTATCAAGAGAAACATCTTTAGGGTTTTATCCTTCTTTACAGAATTATGATCTCCAAAAAAATAGATGTTAGCCAAACATCAATTTATACCACTATATCCAAGGTCAACAATATGTAGCCTCATAGAATCAAGAAGATCATCATGATCAAAATGTTCAATACCAGATGCACCATTTCATTATAAGAACCATGGATCCAAATCACTTTCAAATGCACGCATTAGCCATTTGAGAAGGATACATTCTCAACATACCATAGGGCTAACCATTCCATTCAATATTATAGTTGAAACATAAAATTGAAATAGTATACCATGCATACCTTGTAGTATTCAAATACATGTGCACCTTCACATAGGCATATTGTAGTGCTTGTCACCTTTTCATCACATGTCTCTTTACCTTTTCCAGATATAGATTTTATTTATTGCATCTCAAATGATCCTCAAGAAGGATCCACTTACCACGTCTCGTAAAGGAGGTTAAAAACATCCAAGTACTCAAATATACATGTAGGAAAGATAGACAGTGATAAAAAAAAATCATAATAATTAGATCTAAAAGTATAAACAAGAGTAAAGACACAATGGAACTTCAATGGTCAAGGAATACTTATCTTCAAATATTATAGATGATCCTGTCCCTCTTGAACCAAATTTCAAGATACATTACTATCCATATTCTACATAACAATGTTGCCTTCAATTAATTTTATCAACAACTAAGCCTGCTAGAGACTATCCCATCTAGGGCTTCATTTAATTTTTCATAAGTTCTTGAACATATTAACTTCAACCATGATATGGTTTCATATATTATATCTCAAGTATTTTCCATAAAACAGGGTTTATCTCAAACCGTAAACATCAAATGATTATGCACTAACTACCTAGGTTTTCCTTCATACCTTAGAATTATTTTAGGTCTCCACCATCCTCTTCTTGCTTCCATCAAAAGTGTCTCCATGACAATGAACTCCATGAATTTTATGTAGCCTAGCTCTGAAACCATGTTAATTTTTCAAAGGGATATATTTTTCTTTGATTTGATAATTGCACTTCTTCATTGACACATTAAGTTCACCCCTTAACATCAGTGCATTATTCATATTTACATAACTATTCATCATCATATGCAACTATGTAGAAAGAACAATATTTTCATCATCAAAGCAGTGGAACATAAAGGAAAAATAGAAGAAAAGCATGCACATATAGAGACTAGGATTGGTCAAAGACCAAGCCAAAACCCACAATGGGGAAAACCCTTGCAAATTCTTATTCTAATAGTTTTTCATCAAATGATTCAATAAAAGAGAGTACAGTGATCCATATCTTCACAACAACTAGAACATCCATGAAATGAACCTAAACATGATGGTATTCAAAACCATGATTCTGAGGACTATAATGTATTGTCATTGTTTTTAGCCTAATGTTGAACATTTTTGTCACTGAGACGAATCTTCGGAGTATTGAAGTTTCATATTTTAGTCCTAGACACATGGATGAGGAGATGTGTGAGTATCTATGGCGCTCCTGGATGCTCCCTCGTGAATTGTATGCATGCATCTAGGGACAAATATACTCATATCTGCCTGAAACCCTCAGACGTACCCTTCAGGCTACTGTGCTATCTGAGGCTTCCCAGACGCACCGTTGACCACTTTATGTTTGCGCCAGGGAAACATATTGCTCGATATAATTTAGAAACCCAATATGCTCCCTTCAGGCTATTGTTCCAGTGTCTGAGGATTCTCGGATGCACCCTTGACCACTCTATGCATGCAACCAGTGAAAAAATTCCCATACTCTACAAGCATATGGAACAGAAACCCTATATTCATGCGAGCTTCAACCATATAGTTCGAGACCCTAGTGAAAAATTTCTCCATCAGAAATGTGTGAACCAAGACAATGTAATAGAAGATAATATGGTTGGATCAAATGTGTATAAAAGAGATTGAGGTCTATTCTATTTATATGCTTCCATGAGATTCCACTTAATGGTGAGGCCAATCTATCCAATTGTACATATGCATAGGGAAAACCTGGTCCAATATACAGGAGTGGGAACATAAATTCAAAAGCCAACTTATGCTTGTACAAATGAGGTGATATATAGGTCAATTTTGGTCCTCTCGAAAAGAGGAATCTATTTCAACTATTATCTTCAACACATGAGTTTTCCAAAGTGTAACTTGACCGCAGTTTCATCATTTTAACACTCCCTCTCAACTAGGGAGAATTCTACCTACCAATATCTTACCATCAATAAACACAACATACACCCCATCTCAAGTATCTCATCATCTCAAATAATCAATGTGAATCTCTTCCTTATTGTCGGTTATCTCTTTATTGTTATTGCTCATATGTTGAACATTCTCAAAACTAAAATAAGAATAATTTGTTACCAGAGGGGAGCTTAAGCTAATACCCTCTATTCATCAAGCTACAACCTAGAATCTTTATCAGCGTGCTACTACCCATAATATTTGTCAACAGGCTGCTACGTGAAATATATGTCAACGAGCTACTACTTAGAATATTAGTCAACGGGATACTACCCAGAATATATGTAAATGGTCTACTACTCGGAATATCTGTAAATGGGATACTACCTAGAAATGTGTCATCGGGCTACTACCTAGAAGTGTCTCATCGAGCTACTCCCTAGAAATATGTCATTCAACTACTACTTGGAAATTTCATTGAACTACTACCTGGAAATGTGTCATTGGGCTACTACCCAGAAATATGTCATCGGGATACTAGCTGGAAATATCATCAAGCTACTACCCAAAAATGTGTCATTGGGATACTACCCGGAAATATTTCATCGAGATACTACCCGGAATATCAGTTAGTGGGCTACTACCCATATCAACATTGAATAAAATATCATCATGGAGCATATCTCAGCCTGGAACCGCATTGGGGAGCTACAACTCAACCCAGAATCTCATGGGGGGGCTACTACTACGACTCCATATCGAGCAATAGGTGATATAGGGGATCTACTACTCAACCCATCCTATTTTATGCCAATCTTCCCAACAATGACCCTCAATAATCATGTGGTAGAACACCTACATAATAATTCTATCTTGGGCAAGATAAACGCCTTACTAAAGGTAAGGATATCATGCCCCCAAGCATCCTTAATTGTTGGCCAGACGAGGAGGGATAATCCCAACAATCCCAACTTGTGGTTATAATGTCAACTGGGGTGTTCTCTACAAATACCAATATAGGGTGACCTAATATTCCAACCCTATGGGTAACGGATAGGGGTGATACACTATTTTCCATAGTACCCTCAACCCAGGAACCCTCTATCTCAATTCCATACCCTGGTATCTCAGACAAGGGAGGACGATATTGGCTCAGTGTCATCGATCAGCAATGCTCTCATCATAATTATATCAAGAAATAATCATGTATCAGTATAATTTGTCTCCTGTTCATACAGGACATCAAATCAAATATCATGTTAGAAAATAAATAATCATATAAATCACAAAATGATACCATAATCATCCTCCCTCACAAGGAGGTGTCAAACACGAGCCAAGAATTGTCTCTTATAGCTGTAATGTCTCAATATATGAAATTATCTCGGTCCCAACTATATATATGGGATTCTCTGCCTCTTTATGTAATCACAATGTATCCATGTCATATTCGGAACTTTCTCAACCATCTCTTAAAATGCTTCTTCATCTCGCTTCATAGCTAGCTATGCTAGCAACATTGTACACAACCTCGGTTGTGCTATGGACCTCTCATCATGGAAAATAGCGTACTAAGGCAACACATATGTGCTCATCTCATCAATAATGGTCCCAATAAACATCATCATATCCATACATTCATATATCATAGGAAGAATACCTGAAACCAAGAATAGATCATCTCTTGCAAACACCTTGAAGGATTTTTGGTGGTTACTCAATGTGTAAAAAATGACTCAATCATGAAACGCTTCAATAAAATGTCGGTTTCCAATTTAATCAGAGTGTCCAAGGATTATTATTTCCTCTTTCCAATAATTCTTCAATAGCTTCTAGATATAGATTATATTTTCTCAATTTTAGAAATCAATTCATGATGTCATGATTTCTTATTTTGATCTTTAGAATCCATCACCCTATTACTAATTAGATCATCAAAAGTTCATCAAATGTCAAGACTATACCATCAATATATAAAGCCATACATTGGAAAATTTCTGAAGTAGAGGTTTCGATCAACACATCATCCCGGCTTCACTAGATAACAGTCAATGTGGAATCGGGGAGCTTGCTTCATGCAATGCTCTCTACAAGCATAAAATTTTACCAAACCAACTTGCTCAGTTTTTCATAAATCAATGTAGATCATAGTTAATATAATAAATCATCAATATCACATTATCAAGTTCTTTATACTAGGTGACAGGTAGAGCTCATATCAACTCTTGACATCATATATCATCATGCGGTATCAAAATTCATTAATTCAATCTCATGATCATAATACAATTCATTTGTGTTATTAGATGCAAATGCATATTCCAAGGATACATCATGCTCAATACTTCAACCAGTGTGCTAATAA
The DNA here is from genome assembly GCA_034641835.2 of Pinus albicaulis. Taxonomy (NCBI): domain Eukaryota; kingdom Viridiplantae; phylum Streptophyta; class Pinopsida; order Pinales; family Pinaceae; genus Pinus; species Pinus albicaulis. The sequence continues at coordinate 68,680 of JAXQQM020071761.1, read as the reverse complement.
AGAGAATGAAAAAAAGCATTATGAAATACCAATATTATTCATGTTATAACTCCCAACACTGCTCATCTATATCAATCAGCCAAATCATGTCGAACTCTTGTAATACAAACTTCAAACATAATCATGTATTTGTATCTCGGTCACCTGCAAACACAAGTTCAATCTACATATTCATATTATAGTAAACATTCAAACTCCCATTCTCTCATATCTTTCTGATATCTACTACACGTGTAGAATCGAATTTCTACAAGTAAACATATGATTTATGGACAAAACATTATTTTCTTTGTGTCAATCATGAATAGTCGCACTCATAGGCCTTCATCTGTGTGACTTGGACTTATAGTGGGATAAAAAAATATTACCTTAGTTAATAAATTTTCTATAAATCAACAATGTTAGATACTCATAAATCATACATCAATAGTACATAATATACATATAATGCAAATGGTAATGTGAGTAAGAATCTTGAGGAGATATTCTCCCTGCGAATGGGAATCCACTTCATCTTCTTTCATGTAATCAACCTATCCATACTAGAGTCATGCAACAACAGACCTGATATATCATAAAATCAAACATATATCCATCATGGTCATCAACATCATGACATCAATCCTTCATCAGGTGATTATAGTCGAGTAATTATGGTATCAAACAAATGTAACAATATCAAGTCAATCCATAAAGTTAGGACAATCACTTTTACCATATTCCATAGTTACCAATTACATTAAGACACGACCATAGTTAGTAAAAATATCTATCGTATCAACCTCATAGTTATACCTCTATCATCAAGGTTACTTATAATTATCAATATGATTAAGAAATATCACTTTATCAAAACAACAAGATTTTCAACTCTTTTTCAATACTTTCATCTTGTTCATCACAAGCATTATAAAGAGTCAATGAGTTATATTTCTATGTGAAATGCATGATAAGTATCAATATCATCATCTCCAGGGTGCTAGCCTTCTTTACAGAATCAAGATCAACAAAAACAACATATTTTAGCCAAACATCAAGTTACACCACTATATCCAAGATCAACAATAAGTAGCCTCATAGTATCAAGAAGATCATCATGATCAAAATGTTCAATACCGGGTGCACCAAATAATTATAAGAACCATGGATCCAAATCACTTTCATATGCATGCATGAGACGTTAGAGAAGGATACATTTTGAACATATCATAGGGCTAACCTTTCCATTCAATATTACAGCTAAAAAATAACATTGAAATAGTATACCATGCATAACTTGTAGATTAAAATACTTCTGCACCTTCATGGCATAGGTAGCTTGTAGTGCTTGTCACCTTTTCATCAGGTGCCTCTTTACCTTTTCCACATCTAGATTTTATTTCCTACATCTAAAATTATCATGAAGAATTATCCACATACCACATCTCATCAAGAAGGTTAGAAACATCCAAGAACTAAAATATACACGCAGGAAGTATTGGCAATGATAAAAATAAATAAAAAATAAAAAAAAATAAAAAATGATCATAATAATCAAATCCATAAGTCTAAACAAAAGTAAAGACACAAATAAACATCATAGGTCAACGATTACTTATCTTAAATGAGATATGATCCTCTCCACCATGAACCAACATTCAAGAGCCATTACTATCCATAGTCCACATAACAATGTTGCCTTCAATAAACTTGATCAACAACGAGGCTTACCAGAGGCTATTCCATCTAGGACTTCATTATTTTTTCATAAGTGCTTGAACATATTGAATTTGACCATGCAAGGGTTTCATATATCATATCCCAATTATTTTCCATAAACTAGGGTTTCTCTCAAACCCTAACCATCAAACCCTTATGCCCTAACTACCCAGGGTTTCCTTCATACCCTAGAATTATTTTAGGTCTTTACCATCCTCTTCTTTCTTCCATCAAAAGTGTCTCTATGGGGGTGATCTCCACGACTTTTATTCAGCCCAAATCTGAAATAATGTTAATTTTTCAAAGGGATATATTGTTATTTGCTTTGATAATTACATTTCTTCATTAACACATTAATTTCACCCCTTAATTTCATGGCGTTATTCATATTTACATCATTATTCATCAACATATGCAACTATGTAGAAAGAACAATATCATAAAAATCAAAGTAGCAGAACATAAAGGAATAATAGAAGAAAAGCATACACATTTAGAGACACCAAGTTTGGTCAGAGACCAAGGAAAAAACCACTACGGGGAAACCCTTGAAAATTATTCTTCTAATAGATTGTCATCAAATGATTCAACAAAAGAGAGTAAAAATATCCATATCTTCGCAAAAACTAGAACATCCATGAAATGAGCCTAAACATGTTGGTATTCAAAACACTAATTCTGAGGACTATAATGTATTGTCATTGTCTGTGTTGAATTTCCACGATCTTGGGTGTAGATTAGAGTCTTAAAATCACTGACACTACCAAACAAAGAATCTCAACCAAAACTACTTTTCACAAAGGAAAATATAAAGTAGTAAATCACACATGCACAAGATAGACAATTTTTAACAAAATTGTACAATAATGTACAACCCAATCTTTGTTATATTAAACCAAATCTAAATAATAAAACAATATATGTTGTACAATATATAATGACAAACTTCGCTACGACTTCCATGTCTTATCTTGTCATGTCTGTCCTTTTCTCCCGTGCTTCTCACTAGATTCCCCCTATTCATTCAAAGGATAACACCTCGAGACTCTAGGAGGGCTTCCACCTAACACTATTGCACATCACTTATGTAGCATGTACGCATGCCGATCCAATATTCTCTCTAGGATGGCCAATTCCTAATCTCCAAACTTCCAGGCTAGCAGTCACCTTTTTCCATAAAGGTGTTACACTTTGGCACCAATCTTCACGCAACCTTCAACTCCTCTTCATCACTTCAGGATAGCTTGTCAAGGGCTAATTTGGACTATACACATGCTTCCCTCCTCTATACCAATGATGCCCAATACTACACTACAATATCTACACTGATGAAGCCTTAGGACCACCCAATCAAGCCTCCAAATTGGCTCCCGCTGGCTAATAGAAAACCGATCTAGATATGACCCAAAAACATGGATCTAACACACATCAAAATTATTGTCTCAAGTCAGTAATATTTCTATTATGACTGTGACTAGTTAGGGCATCTTGGACTACTACAACCACCCCTAAACAGTGACTCAAACAACAATCCTTAGCTGTGACCCACCCTTGGAGAAGTTTTTATTACCTTGTTTTTTGTTCTAGGCATATACAACCCCTAAATAACCCAATTTTTCCCTCAAATAGTGTGGTAGGGTCCGCGACCTACCTACAACAACCTTCGTTGCCCTTTCCCAAGAGTTATGCACCCAAGAAACACCTACAAACATGTTGAAACAACCTTCCCTTGCCTCGGCCCTCTAGGGAGGTACCTCAACCTCCCTTCCAAAAACTTGACCCTATCAAATGACCCCTGAAATAGACTTCCCTTACCATGATGTTCAGTCCTCCTTTGGTTCGGCTAAGACAAAGGTTTTTCTCTCTACAACAAGCTGATATTCAAGTGTTTGTTTCACTTTTTGATGAGTAAAATGTCCTCACACCACTCATATTTATACACTAATATGAGGGCTTCAAAAACATCATCCTAGGGGTTGTCCAGTTGTCACATGCCTAAAATAACCTTAGGCCGACCTTGACACTTATGGTGTCAACCCAAAAATTAACTTCAAAAATTCGTAACTCACTAAGGACATCTCAAAATTCGACGATTCTCAAAGTGTTGGATCCTCCTTTATGTTAGTGTCCCGTGATTTGGAAAATCGGTAGACCAAATGACAGGGTAACATGGAACTAGTCTTTAGAGTCTTAGGACCTAGACTTCCTGGACTCAGAAAGGGATCTCTCTATTGGGTGCAAAGGATGTGTTCTTTTTTCTCTAGGGTTTTGATTTTAGGCTAGTTGTTAAGTGTAGTGTTTTTTTATTGTTTTTGTTGGGTAAGATGGTCAGGTGGAATAGGTGGAGTGAGAGTTTGTTAAAGCCATTGGGCTATGGAGTCAAATGAAAGTCAAGGGTGTCTAAATGATGAAACAGAGTGTGTTGTAGGGCCAATTTAGCAAGGTTAATGGATCCTTAAGGTGATGTATGAGGTGTAGTGAACATCAAGTTTGGGAAAGACTAAGAGGTATTAAACACATATAGTTTCAAAGTTAGAACTCATGAGGTGGGGCAAACCATTAAGCTCAATGAACAATACTTAAAATGATAAATATCTAAGATAAACATTCCAGTGAAACATAGAAAATACAGAGTCAACTTAGAATGCCATCACAATTAAAATACATAAGATAAATGCACAGCCAACTCAATAAACAGAGTATCAACACAGTATCATCATATTAGAACTTTTAAGAATAAGTTATAAGCATAGCTAAATAGGCAGAACGAATGAGACCTCGGACTTTAATCCTTAAGAACAATATTCATGGAAAGGCTGTTATGGGTTCTGTAGCTTGAAAATGTGAGGCATACCATAGTCATACTTGTAATTCAAATATAATACTATAATATACAAAATGTTTTTAAAGTAGACTTAAGAGAATGTAAATTCTTAAGATGTTAAAGAGAGAGCCAGTTATAATAAACAGAGGATCGAGGTGCCTCAAAGAGCATGTCTCAACCTATACTTTTCTCGATTTATAGCAACCAAAAAGAATGAAACATAATGAAAAAAAAGAAAACATTAACAAGTTAATTGTAATATCACCATTCACCAAGCTAAGGAATCCTCGGGCAAGTAATTCAAGCCATTCATCCACTTCACAAAACCAATTTCTTCTCCAAGCTCATAAAACCATGTATATTGCTCTTCAAGCTCATCAAATTCCAACAAAATAAATAGGGGCCTCATACTCTATTTATGGAGAAAAGGAGGACTAAAACCCTATATGTGGTAGGAAAATGTCAAATTTAACCATAAATGTCATTTATGGCCAAGAGACCATGCAAGGCCCAAGGCACATAATATCCTAAGAAATAAATTCCAAAATAACTATTTGCACCTAATTCTAGAGTAATTTGCCTCAAAAAACTCAAAAATTTATATTTGCATTAATTGAGTGTGTTTTGTTGACTTTTGGTCCAAAATACACTAGACAGCCTATGTGCGTAGCGCCACTTCAGCAGAAAATAGGGTCTCTTGTGGCTGAGTTTTGGAGCCCTTCCCGACACCGGATTTGGATCCGTGATGGCTTGTTGGAAAGCCTAATGAGTCTAATTTCCATAAATGATTTAGTTTTGTTGAGTGAGTTCCATTTATCTATTCAAAAACCAATTTTCCCAACACTGCTCTATGCGCAGCACCTGGTCTGAAAATGAAGCAGAAAGGTCAAAATTTTGATTTTTTCGACCTTTTGGGGGGTCAAAATTGCTCCAAATGATCTGAAATTTGGTGAGCAGAATATTGGTGATGTGATAAATCCAAAAATGCAAATTTTGTGAGCTGAGGATGCACCAAATTTGTGCATATCGCCTAGGGTGTTGCGCACAGAGAGGCTCAAAATTTCAAAAAAAAAAAAAAATTATTCAAATTGCCCCAAAATGGGTGGAGAGGTCCCTCAAGAGGTCTTGGACACTTGTTGAGAAGCCTCAGCTAAAATTCCAAAGATATCATGATATTTTTCCCTTTTTAGGTTTTCTAGCTTTATGAGGGCCCCCTTCAGTTTGGCACAAGCAAGCATGTTTTTCCTTGCATAGTGCTTCGACATTTTCCTTTGGAGATCAAGGGCCTTGTTTGCCTTCTCCAATTTGTCTTCTAAGTGCATATTGGCCCTCTCAAGCCAAGGTTCCCTATCAAACCCTATGTCTCTGTCAAGTAGCTCACTGATAGGAACCTGCTCAGCTAGGGCAGATTCTTCTTCCCTCTCCTTGACCAAGGCTTTTCTCAGCCCAAGGGTCTTTAGCCTCCTTCTAAGCTATTCCTCTACTTCTTCTTCACTCCTTGGATGGGTATTTTTGTATTCTTCTAATTGCACCTCTGCCTTTATGGCTTGTCTACGGGCCTTGAGTGCCCTTACCTCATAAATTTCCATGTGTGCACTCCTCTGCCAGTTCTCCCAATCTAAAACATCATATTTGTACTTGGCTCTATCCAACTCTGCCTAAAGATCTCTTATTTGGGCATCCTTACTTTGGAGGAGTGACCTAGAGATTTTCTCTTCTTCCTCACTATCAATATGTATGAGTTCAAACTCTCTCTCTTCATTATATTTATCCTCAACATTTTCATCCATTTTTTCTTTACCTTTGTCCACTGGTTTGATAGCTGGAGAGGAGATGGCCCCTTGCCTTTTTTAGGCAGCAAACACATCCCTCTTCCCCCTGTGATATGAAAAATCAAAGGGCCTAATGATTTCTGCTCTAGGTTCCTTGTCATAAATGTTATCATCTGCTGGAAAGTCTTCTTCACTGTTGTATGTAGTCTCTTCTTCCATCTTCTCCTCATTGCTAGATGTCTCATCACTATGTATATCATCATCTTGCTCATTGAGAGAGTTGTGAGCCTCGCTGCTGCCTTCAACACCTTCATCATTCTCACCTCCTTTTCTATCTTCAGTGTTGTTACCTTGGTCTTGGAATAGATCATCCATCTCTGCATCAGCGTCACTTTGGCTCTGTTCATCATTAGAAAATTGATCTGTGTCATGACTGTCATCACTACTGTCATGACAGTCATGACTTTATTCTCTGCTATCTCGCTGATCACTGACTGTTTTATCTATGCTATTACCTTGGTCACTTCCTTCCTCTTCAAATTATGTTTCAGCCACATTATCTGCCTGTTCTTGGTCTTTTGTTTCCCCATCATTACCTTTTGTGTCTTCATTTTCATCATCTTCATTCATTTTGTCATTGTTTTCACTAAGACTAGGCTCACTGTTATGCTCATGTACATTCTTCTCTTGGTTGTTCTTTGCACTTTCTTACTGATTTTCATCCTCACCATTTCCTTCATTATCCTCTAGGTCTTCATCTTGTTCATTAGCATCACCCTTTTATGTACTTGGGAGGGATTCATTTGTGTCATTACTATCACTGTCTTGCTCCAAGTGCTCATTGTTTTCCTCTTCTTGACTGCCATGTTCATCTCTCTCCTCCATGTCATCATCATCTTCCTACTCTTCCTCATTATACTTTGTATCTGCCCCACTGTTTTCATCACTTCCCTCATAATCTTCTTTTTCTTCATTGTTGCTGTCACCTCCTTGTTCTTCCTTTAACTTTGTTTCTACGTCACTATTTTCTTCCCTTTCACTGTCATCTACTTGTTTATCAATGCCACTGTTATCATCTTCATTTGATGCATCAGGAGAAGAAGTAGGAGGTAAGTTTCCTTGTGGAGAAGGCATAGGTGGAGATGATGGAGGAGTGGAGGTAAGTGGGTGTGAAGTGGAAGGCAAATTTTGTTGAATGAAGGCTTGGGGATCTGTAAATACATCATGTGAGATGAAAAATTCCTAAGGGATTCCCTGCTGCTCGAGCTGGTGTAAAAAAATCATCTTAATCAAGGAGTTGTGAAAAAGGCTTTTCATTTGGTGGGCATAACTCATTTTCTTGACTACTGAAGCCAACTTGTCAATGCTCTGGTAGAGATAGTATGGTAGGTTTAGAAATTTAACCCTGGTGAAGTGCATTAGCAGCCTTATGTGATATGAATAAACCCTAGAGTACCTCCCCTCACAAGTGAAGTACTAGATGATTTGCCTCATCAGTAGGGCATACCTCTCTAGCAGGTGGGAGAAGGGGAAAACATCCTTGCAGCCTTGTTGACAACTAGGTTTGAGGAAGGACTCATAGTAGCTCAAAGCCAATTTATTCTATTTGAACCATCTTTCACCAATATCTAGTATTCATGTGGCTTTAGCAATGGATTCAGATGAGAGTTCAAAATTTACTCCTGCTAGGTTGACTTGGTGGTTTTGTAAGCTGAGAGTGAACAACCTAGTCAAATCTGAGTGGCTTTGGACCTGTTTAACCCTCTCACAGAATTGATAGCATCCAACATCTTGAAAATATGCAAGGATCATGGGAGAAGACGTGATTTGAATGGTGTCTGAAGGCTCAAACCTGTTAACCCTTCCTCCCTTGTGTTTTGGTTTGATAGGCCTTTGGCCTTCATCATTGCTGGCACTAATTTCTTCCTCAGACATGGTGACTGATCTAGAACAAAATGATTTTTAGCTTGGTGACAACCCTTAGGTCTAGGGAGGGAAAATGAGTGATGTGAGGGAAATTTTTAGCAAATGGAGGTAAAATGAAGTAATCAAGGAGTTATTTTCATAGTTTAGGAGAAATCTTGTTGGCACTGAGTGTTTTTAGGCTAATGAAAACTTCCCAATTCGTAAACCCTACCCTAGAAGATCAAATGCTTGATTGACATGAAGATTAGTGTTTGGCCAATTTTTTAGGTTCTTGAACTTCTCCTTTGATTATGCATGCCAAAGAAAAACTTGAGAGGGCGAGAATAGGGGCCACCAACCTTGTTTAACCTTTTGCATGAGCTTGGAGGTAAAAAATTTGATTTTGGCACATTTTTGAGCAAATTTGATCAAAATCTGTCTGTGCGCAGCGCCACTTGATAGGTTGTTCCTATTGGGCCCTCCTGTATGTAGTGTCACGTCAGGTCGGGCTTGTGACCAATATGTGCGTAGCGCCGGGTCAGGCCGAGCTTGTGACCAGTCTGTGCGTAGCGTCGGGTTTGTGGTGGGTGAGTCAGGTGGTGAAAAAGGCCTATCAGGCCCTGTCAGAGCACAACCCCACTGACTTCTGTGGGCAAGTTGGGCCGGTCTAAGCCTGTGTGTAGTGCCTTCATAGGTGGGTAGCGTCGCCCTCCCGGTGCGCAATGCAGTGTAATTTAACACTGGGTTGCCCCCTCTGCGCACAGCATCGACAGCCTGGTGCGTAGCGCCTCCGTCGGTGCGTAGCACCCGAAAAATTTAACCACATTTGCAGAAACCCTACAAAAAAATGCCTTCAACGGTTTTGCTCTTCTTTTACAATGAAAAATGAGGTGGGGAAGAGGTCAAGGATACCTTTATACCCTTTTTGAAAAATAATCTTATGAGCCAAAACCCACTTTCTAAAGTTTGTTTTCCTTCTTACTTTTTTCACTGTCTTTTTGCCCTTTTTTGGTCCTGTAGGTGGAAGAGTCTCAAAAAAATATGGTTTTTGCCTTGCTAGAAGCATCTTGATGTTTCTCCTTTGTACTCACAAATCCTTCAACCAGCTCAAACTGTGCTCTTTACCCTCATTTGTAAACATGAACCTTTTCATGATTTTTAACATTTGTAGACAGCAAACATGTGATCATTTTTGGCATTTTTACCTTTGACTGACATTCTGTCATGTATCCCACTGTGAATCAATGGAAAAACATTTTGGTGTAAAAACCCTATCCGCAAGCATCAACAACCCCTTTATTATTCATGGGTGCCACCATTTTGAAAAAAAAAATAGGCTTGTTTTACCTTATCAATTTTCTTGTATATAACCAATTTGATAGTTCTGCGGAAGAGTCATTCATGGCTAATCTATCTCTTGTATAATATGCTCTTGATAAGGAAACCTTTCGAGGCTTCTCTGCTTTTTTGGACCAGTTACATGTTTGTTTCTTTGACCATGTTGACAGTGATATATCTTTGGTTGGAAAAGTAAGCAGTTTTAACCTTGGCCACTTCTGTTCTTGCAGGTGCCTACACAAGTTTTTCTTTTGATCACTGTCTTTTTGGAGTTTAACAACTTTCTTATTCAATAGTGAAACCGTGCTTATCATAATTACCTCTTTAGGCATTTTTACCTCGTGCTTTTCCTTTCTTTTGATCCTTTATTAAGACCTCTGGCTGTACTTTTTGAAACTTCTAGCCTTTGTGTTGATACTCTTTGTCATCTTTCTTCCTTTGGTGTAGTGAAGTATAGCTTATGTCTTCCTCCTTTGATCCCTTTAAGACCTTTGATTTTACCTTTTGACGAGGTGGAATCAGTGCCTCTTTGTCAAACCCTAGAGGGCAGCTTGAAACCCTTGACATGCCATCTGCTGTTATGGAGGAGGCTCCTTATCATCATTTGACCTATTTTGTCAATTTTCCCAAAATCCTAGGTTTTTAGCCTGCTTAGAAAAAGTAAATAGTGTTATCTTCTAAGTTCTCTGAAACTTCTCAAAAATCATTAATTATTTCTAAGGAATCTTCAATGTGCACGTGATGGATTTCAGGTGACCTTTGCCCTTGTAGACCTAGTACTGATTCCTTGTTTGGCAAAAACAGTCGCAAACCCTTATTTTCTTCAACCATAGGCCTTGTTGCCTTCTCTTTGTTGTTGATGGTCTATTTGTGATGATTCTCCCATTACCTTACCTTTTTCTAGGTTGATGGCCATTTGATTCTTTTGTAGGAATGTGACCAAGGGGAAGTTGTTCCCCTGCAAAATTTGTGCTTTAGGCCAAAAAGCCTTCTTTGAATGACCTCTTTGATGAGTTTTGGACAAAATCACTTGTCCCTTTCTTCTTTGAATGCAGTGTCTTCACACAGGAAAAAAAAAGTTTGTAGGATACCAAATCCACCCTATGACTTTGTGAAACCCTAGGTGACCTAGTGGAAGGTTCCTTGGACTTGGCTTTTGGACTGAAACCTATAATTTGGGATCATCAAGTGTAAGATAGAATTTATGATAGACTGATGTATTGAAGATCCAAAATCCAATGTACTTGATTTATCTAAAGAGCCTACAGAGATAGTTTGAGGCCATCAATGCTTGGGGTATTTTGGGAGACATCGCAGAGCTATTTGATTGGTGGCCTTAGGTAGCAGTAGGAGTTTAGGAAAAAATAAATAAAGGATTTGGGTCAAAGGTGACAAGATACAAACACAAATGAGTGGCATGAACCCCTAATGGGTTTTCTGGGACTGGTAATCAGATCTTGACATGATGGAATGATGAAAGAGTGAAAAATTATCTTGAGGATAATGAAGGCAGTGAGATTTCTAGAACTCGCAATGTTCATGAAATTTGTTTCTAGAAATCTAGGGAAATCATTTAGTCATCTATGAAGGAAAAAATCACTGATGACTAACACTTTATACCCTCTCTTGTCTCATTCCATCACATTTCCAAGGTGCTCCATGTAAATGCCCCAAAACAAGATTGGTGAAAAACCCCATGCTTGGGTTCCAAGCCCACAAGTGACTCTTGTGCCAATTTTCCTTCCAATCCCCGAACCCTGGGCTTGGAGTACCTCCAAAGCTACTAAAAAATCAACACTCCCTCTTAGTGAGGGAGGAATATCCAAGACCAAGAATTAACCCATCATCATCATCACTAGTCACAACACATTCCCAACTCTTGGTGATCATAACTGTAACAATCCATGTTCTGTGAACTACACCTCTCTCGGAAGTGTCACTATCACTACTCGAAGCACCCTGTCGATTCTTCTTCTTTTCTTGTGTCACCTTCCAATCCCTACATGATTCCTTCTTGGTAGATGTGGAAGCACCCTTGCTCCCCATTGAACACGCACTATTCTAGGGCTGAAAAGTCTCCCTCTAAACCTGCAAGCTCCCATTCGAAGTCAACTACCTCTGAGCCTCTGGAACCTGGACCTTCTTCTTAGGAAATTTTACCTTCTCCTCTGAAGCTTGCACCTGCACTTGCTTCTCATGATCTATGGGCTTTCCCAACAGCCTATATAGACCATGCTCTCTAACTCCAAGCATGATACTAGTAGAGAAAGAGCCTATATGCATGTGTCTTGCCTTCCCATCCTAGAACAAGACCTCAAACCCCTTCTTCTTGATATTCAAGATAGAGACCATGCTATATCTAAGTCCTGGTATAAAAAACACATCCTAGACCTGCATCACTCGTCTTATCTCCATCCTGAATGGCACAACACCTGATCCTCGAATATCCAATTGACTCTTGTCACCCAATGCCATGTGCAACTTCGATTCCCATTCATCCAGAGTCTCAAAAACATCCCGTGACCCTGTCATATGCTTCATCACACCACTAACCAACATCTCATCCGTCCTCTTTAATAGTACCCTGTGAGAAATGAGCAATCTTATGAAAGTCCTCCTCTTCCAATATCCTAGTGAGATCATGTATCTTAGCTAAAGTGGAAATATCGGTGACATGCTTTCCTTTATTCTTCTCATCATCTCCCTTCTTCTTCATCGGACATCTTAACGAAAAATGACCCATCTCGCCACATTTGAAACACTTGACTTTACTCAAGTCCTTCTTTGTCTTACCCTTAATTCGTGATGCAAGTGCCACATCCTGATCTACCCTCTTCGATGGATGAAGATCCTCTTCTCGCAACTTTCCTGAATGAAGTCGTCCCACAATATATTCCAGTCTGGAAATTTCTCTCTGATAATGATTCCTTTAATGAAGGGCTTACATTCCTCTGTGAACACTTTCAAGGAAATCCTCACCATATCTCCATCTAAAATTTTCACACCAACAACAGCAAGATCATCTCTGACCTGAGACAAGATCGTTAGATACAAAGTCACTCCTTCACCCTTTATCATCTTGGTGGGCTTCAACTTCTCCTCCAATACTCGTACCTGGTTCTCATTCTTATTCTGGAACAAATTCTGAAGAACCATACACATCCCATGTGCATTGTTCTTCCCAGAAAAAAGAGTTATTAAGGAATCCTTCACACCATCAAGGATGATAAATCTCTCCTTCCTATCCAAATCTTCCCATATTTCCAACTCCTTAGGGTCAGTTGGCTTCTTGATCTCTTTCTCAGCAAATTCCTAGATCTTGTTGACCTACAATACCAACTTGATCCTTTCCTTCCAAGGACTATAATTGTACAACCCCTGCAACCTTTCCTCATACTAGAGACTTGCCTGCGACTTCAACATTGTCACCTACAACGTGATCAACCCCCTCTTACGATCTACTTCATTGCACACAACTTTTATTCATTGACTTCCAAAGTAGCTCAAACACGCTCTTATACCATGTTGAATTTCCATGATCTTGGGTCTAGGTTAGACTCCTAAAATCACTGATGCTACCAAACCAAGAATTTCAACCAGAACTACTTTGCACAACGGAAAATATAAAGCAGTAAATCATGGATTCACAAAATAGACAATTTTTAACAAAAAAATACAATCATGTAAAACCCAATATTTTTTATATTAAACCAAATATGACTAATACAATAGTCTATGGTATACAAGGTATAATGACAAAATCCGTTGTAGCTTTGATGTCGTATCTTATCTTGTCGGTCCTTCGCTCCTGTACTGCTCACTAGTTGCGCCTTAGTCCTTCAAAGGAAAATAAATCGAGACTCTAGGAGGGCTGCCACCTAACACTGTTGCACATCACTTGTAGATTTTAACCTTGAACAAAAATTATCTACACACGAATCTTATAACAGAAAATAAACAATAGCGAGAGCATAAAACATAAAATAGATAAACACAGAGATTTTCCCCTGGATCCCAAATCGGGACGACCAGCTTGATTTCTCATTATATTCCTTTTAGTGTTACAACACACATATATATATATGCCGAAGCATACATAAACCCCAATCCATTAACCCTGGATTAGAACATAACCATAGTTCCCTTGACCAAATCTACAGAATACTAGGGGCCGAAAACCATCGTACCCCAAAACCATGTGCAAAATCATGCACAAAACATGGGTGGGTCTGCCTATGAGTGGGTCCGCACACCAAACAAATTTTCGCCGGGGTGCTTGACCTAGTGGACCAATACAAATAGAGCATGAAAGCCATGCTTGAAAATAGTAGTTTTCTTTCTCTTTTACTTGTAACATAAGATGTATATAATGACATCAGTGCAATGACAATTATGAAAACCGATACTAGTTACATTTTCCAACACAATAGAAATGATAAAGCAACAACAAACAATGCACAAGAGTTAAATGGGAGGGGGAACTCCCAATAACAAACTCCATGTTACTTATTTTATTAAACTTCAAAACTTCAATTTACAAAATGTTACAACATTTTGTGAGATTGGGCCCCAAGTCTAAAGTTTTCTGCCACAAAGTCGCCTAGGGCGCAGCCTTATGCGTGCAACATTTTAGAAAAGCTCCCAAGTCCCGAACACGGTTGAACCCCCAACCCCAGACCAAAAACCCAAGTATTGTCTCAACCAGCTTGCACAAGGGCGAGTGCATAGACGTAAAAACCGACGTCTTTTTCCCTCACATGTTTGTTCACTACCTCAAACTTGCGGTCCTTCATGTTCCTTCAAACTTCACTTATCAATCCATATTCATGCAACCTCTCAATTTTATAAGCGTCGCTACCCAATGTTTTAACTCATGTCGACGCCCCTATATAAGTCGAGACGACCTTTTTTTTTGTGGTGTGGGCGCCCCAGTCATTCAAGGATTCCCAGGGCGCATGCGTTCACTTGTTGTGCACCGCACACTAAGTGTTCGCCTACCGTTTCCTTCCATTGTAGATCGCAAACTCACTTGCCCATGCCCAAGGTGCCGACCCCTCGCTGACGCTGCTATGTCCACACTAGTCACCCTCCTCGCCTGGTTCTACCTGTCACGCATGTTGGTTGTGCTACTGACACCCTTCGCTGACTCGTTTGCCCACCCGACTAGCTCACAAGCACGACATGCCACGTCTTGCATTGGGAACCTGACGTCGCGCCCTCGTGTTGGTGCGCCCAGAGCACACCACGCATATGTTCCACTATTCTCCAATGCATCCAGCCGCCTCGACTACCATGTATCATGCATTCCCTTCATTCAATTTTACTTCGCGTCGGGCGCTCTTACCCTTGTGCAGACAACCTCGCCTCCACTTCACCGTCTTTCAAATGTCGTTCGATGGGGCGTATTAGGTCTCTGTAATTTATTAGCAAGATTGGGAGAGTCCAATCATAGAGTTAACATCATTTCAACCAAACTTTGGGATTCTAGGATCTAGCCCTCCTGAATCCGGAGAGGGATCTCTCCAATATGTACAAAGATGGATATTGTCTTTGAAAAGCTTAAGGTAATGATATTAGGCTAGTTATGAAGGCCAAGGGTTTTGTTTTGTTTTGTTTTGGATGGTTGAGCATGAAATGTTACTTAAGGGGAAGTCCTAAGTGAAAAAAATTTCAAAAGTGAGAAGTTGCAAGCAAATAGAGCAGATTTGGCAGACAGATAGATATAACGCTGGTTTTTAGTCCATTGGGCTATGGAGTCATATCTGGGCTTTAATTGAACAACAACATCAAGTGTGATCCAAGGGGCAAGTTATCTATACCACAAGATTATTGAGATTAAAATGATGATATGGAAACATTAAAATGTTGGAGGGGTGGAAACTGATAATAATTTCTCAGAGGATTTATAGTCAGTCCAAACAAGAAAAGCCTCTTAAGTAACTGTTTTAAAACCAACCAAGGACAGGGCTAACCATAGACTGCTTGGGCAAGTTCTTATTAAAGCAGCTTAATTGACAAACAATCCAGTAATCCACATAATTACCTTCAGAAAGTATGAAAACACATAAGAAAAACAGAGTGTAACTTAAGATCGGATAAAGTACTTTTAAACCTAGTCTGCTTTCAGTCAACACCAAGGGAAACTTTCAGAATCTGCCTTTGGAGAAAAGAATCTAGGAATCAGGGCAAACCATATCTTCTCTAGTCTAACTTTAATAGCAAATAATGGAAATAACATTCGAGAACAATGTTTGAGCAAACAGAAGGATGAGGGAACGCCAACATTCCTAACTGTTTAAATTGTATTGAATCATTCTTAAATAAACAAATCTGAAGAAAACATTAAGATAAAGATTTCTCAGCCAGAGAAGGTTACTGCTATACAGAAAATCCCAACCCTATTTAAACTGTTCTTTACAGAAGGAAAATGAACAATATGGCATACATAGAAGGAGAACGATTAACAAAGAAAGAAGCACTTCACCAGTGATAAAGACCAGGATCCCAAGAAACAGCTTTTATATTGATGTCAAACCAGTTACAATCTTCAAGTCCAATGTTTTGATTCGTGATATGCTGTTCAACCCTAACTTCTCTAGCACAAGCAAGGCTTCTGAGGCGGTGAGCACTAGCCTTTTAAATAGAAGTCTCAAGGCTCAAAATTATATTTCAAGTTACTGCAACCAACAATTTCTCATCTTCTTGAGGTATTTATAGAAGAATGAGGAGTGAAGTCTGAAAAATATCCTCTCCAAGGGATAGTGTCTGATTTCAGACTATAGAAGCCTTTTGAGGGGCTCGATGAAGAAGCTTCTGAGGTGGAACACTGTATTAACTATTTATAATAAATATCAAAGCTTGGTGGGAGCTTTATTTGACTTTGAGGCTTTATGTAATGTTTGGAGTAACTCTGCAGATATTTTCTGCATTGATTTCCTTGCAGAAGTAACTCCCTGGCTGCGCTGGAGGCGAATATCTAATTTTCTTCAATAACTTCGGCCTCTGTTTTGAATGGTTTGAGGCGACAGGTGGCTCTTTGGTAGCTGAGGAATCAATTTGCCTCAAGTTGTGGCGGTGGAGGCTTTCTGTCTGATAAAACACTTTAGGTTTTCTTTAAACTGTGTTTTGAGTCGGGGATTAGGATTTTGATAACTGTCTTAGCCGTAATCCCCGTAATACTGTCTTCAATCTTCTTCTGTTGTGCTTTATTC
This sequence comes from Pinus albicaulis, assembly GCA_034641835.2. Taxonomy (NCBI): domain Eukaryota; kingdom Viridiplantae; phylum Streptophyta; class Pinopsida; order Pinales; family Pinaceae; genus Pinus; species Pinus albicaulis. The sequence continues at coordinate 51,932 of JAXQQM020071761.1, read as the reverse complement.
TCAAAACTGATACTCTTTAACTGTTCTTTCGAATAAAACAGTGTCTTGTCGATGTGCAGGGCCGCGCTGGGCTTTTCGGCATCAATGCTCATGAAACATTGACAAATCATTGAATCCAACTGTGTGAATGGTTCCTTTTAGTAGCTTCGAAGGCGCAGGAAACGTCTTTCCCAACCCTCGGCTTTTCTTCGTGATACAACGGAAAACCATTGAAAACACCTGCATAAAACAAAAACAATTAAGAAATCCTGCGAAATGGGTTAGACTGCTTCAGAAGGCAGGAGAGGAGCGTAGCCGTCGGATGAAGGCAACCAACGGTGGAGATCTGCATAGAAAGGCAAAAAGGATAGCGGGAGAAGAATAAGGAGGAGCAGTTTTGGACCGTCCGATCTGGACACGTGGACGGTCCAAATCTAATCGGAGGGTCTCAATCGGGGGTGGCAGAAAAGGGGATGCGATTGAAACTTTGCGATTGAGCCCTTTGCGATTGAGCACTGGCCGTTGATCTGAGGACCAGATCGACGGCGGGGAATGAATCGGAGGGAGAGCAGGATCGGAAGATCGGAGGTATGGACTGCAATTGATCGGCGGGTATACTTGAAGTATTGCGATTGCGATCGGGCGGGGGGCTGCGATTAGCGCTCCACCGTCAGATCTCTGCGGAAGATCAACGGTGCGGAACGCATCGCCAGTCTTATTGTTATAAATAAATCGCATCGGAGGAAAAACCCTTAAACACATGAAAACCAAAGTTTTTTGCGAATAAAACAAGTTTAACGGATTGGGAGGAAAATATATAAGTAAAGGAAAAAGGCGCCCAATTGCGGGGCCGGGGGTTTTCACGGAATGTAATATGCCCGGGAGTTATAAAGACAAGGGCTAATCGCAATCAGGCCATTGAGCCTGGTCTTTCCGATCAACCCATTTGTATTGTTTCCGATTGCGATTTGCGCGATTGGCTCTTTTCAATCAACCCATTTATATTCAGCACATGGTTTTAAGTTTTAACTTAGAACTTTCGGAAAGTGGGTTTTTGGGTTTACAAAGGAAAATGAGCTTTGTAATGGTTCAAAGTCATGCACCCTTTGGATATTTGCGATGCGATTAGCGCCGAAAGCTTTAACGTTTGGTTTTAACACATGGGCATGTGGGGGGAAGTGGTTTAGGACTTAGCCCAAGGGGCTTAGGTCCATAGCAATGAAACTTTGTTTTTTATGAAAAATTTCAAGGTTTTAAATGGATTTGGGGGTTTCGGCACAGCTCAAAAAGAAGTTTTAAACCATGTCAAGAGGATTTTCATGAATGGAAGTAAAAACTTATGAAAAGTAGGGAAATAATATGGAGAAAAGGGGGAGTAAATGAAGGTTAGTTATGAGTGGGAGAAAGGGGAAAAATGAGGGTTTCTTCAGCAGTTTCTTACAGGAAATCAGCAGAATTAATAGGGAAAGTGATGAAGATTTTGGACAGAGGCATGAGGCCTACAAGGAGTCTTCGAGAGCCAAAAAATTTTAGTAATGAAAAATTGTTCCTTGAAGGCTCAAAACAGATTTAGCCACCTTTTGGTATAACAAAATATTATAGGTGGCTAACAGTGGCTCCACTTGGGGTTGGTGCCTTCTTGAAGGCATCAAGAATTCAGACTTGACTTCTGGGAGGCTGACTAGTTGCCTCATCCATTGTGTTGTCCTTCTGTGATTGAATGATCTTCTCTAAAAACATATTTGGCAGCCATGAAAGCAATGGACCTTTATCAACAAGCTTGCTACCTACCCAATCCTACAGATCTAGCATTTTTTCTTCATCAGAGTGCTCTTGGATTGGAAAACTCTATTCACAACATTTTATTCTTTTGAAAGCAGGAAATCTAATCTATTTCTAATCCTTATTTCTCCCTGAACTCAGATTAAACAGTTGAGCTCAGATATTTCTCTACCTAGTCTATTGTTTGTTGGGATTAAACAGTCCAACAAACTTTCATTCTCTAAATTCTACAACAGAAATTTAAAAATAGTCAAGTCAAGATTGAGCTGTTCGACTTGCTATGATCTATGGCATAAAAAAAAGCTACACATAGATTATTATTTGCGGAATTGCAGAAAATTAAATCAAAATGGAAGGCTTAAGATCTGAAAGTTTCTCATTATGGCCTTCTTTTTCTTTACAGCTCTGATTTTTCTTTTTTCTGTGAGCTATCTCTTCCTGGATATCTGGTTCAGATTTTGAGCAAATTAGAACTAGTTTTTCCTCTTTTATGACTCAGAAAATGAAACAGTTTTGAGTCGTCTCTCTTTGGAAACTTTGGTTCAGATTTTGAGTTTGTTTGAACCTTAATTTCTATCCTAATCTATCTACTGATAAGCCAAGATTAAACGGTTTGGCAAATCAAATTCACTACCCTATCAGCAGAAAATTGAAAGCTAATTAGTCAAGATTAAACAGTTTGACTAACTAGAAGTGTGTTTTGCAGGAGTGGCATTTACGCTTGCACACTTTCAGATTTATTTTTCTTTTTGGCATGGGGATGTGCCTTTCTTGTTTTTCATTTCTGCCCTCTTTTCTTTCTTTCTTTGTTTTTGTATTTTTGAATTCTTGATTTTTCTCCAAAGCAGAAAACAACAACTAACTACATGCTCGGAACTGAGCTTTATTGACATTCCTATCTAACCTATTCTAAACATGGAGTATTTACATATTCATATGATACAAAGGTGCCAATGCAGCCAGCTGAGTAATGTCAAGAAGAAGTAGTAACTCTGGCTGCTTGTCAGAGGTATCCATAGAACATATTGAAGGTTAACCTTCAATGTCAAGGCTATCACAGAAGGTGACAACTTTTCATGTCTCTGGCTCTTGCAAAGGGTCAATGCTTGATAATTTGAGCCAGTCGGGATTTCCACACACTCTTCCATAGGATCAACCAAGAAAAGATGAAGATTCTCTTCCTTTTGATCCTCCACAATTGGTAGATCATCTGCTTCCAAGGCTTCAGCTTTGAGGAGTATCTCTTCAGTACGTAGCTTGGAAGTATCGTCATATTTAACCTGCACAATAGCAAACAATGAAATATTTTCTTTCTCTAAACATATGCTTGCTTCTGATACAAATTCAGGCTCTTTATATGACAAACTAATATTAGTGAAGGGAGAAGTTTCTTCTGGAGAAGATGATATATCCATAGCAGGATAGTCTTCTATTTGTTTTTCTCCCTCATCTTCATCATCCTCTGAACTGGAGGACTCATCATATTTGACAGTGTTGTCCTCTTGTGGCCCTGGTATGCTTGTATTCAGTGGATTAATTTGTATGAAGAGGTTATTATATTCTCGAGCAGGGGAGTATTTAAAGGTTTCCTCTTTTTCAAGAGAAAGCTCCTTTTGCTCAAAAATTTATTTATTGCTCTTCTCTTCACCTTCTGAGTTGAAAGGCTGCTGATTTCCAATTATGTGAAAGCCATTAGTGATGGATTGAAACAGATGTTTTTGGCTTTCAAGCTGGTGATGGTAAAAATGATAACACCAATCAGACGCTGGTTGCCCTGCATGATTAGTTTTTTCTTGGAACTCATCATCATCATCATCAGACTGATCGAAATTCGGAAAATCATCTAAATAAACAATTTTGTCAGTCGAACATATTGGGTCATCAGTTTGCTTTTCTTCTAACTAATCTACAAGATAACTTTCTAAATCTGTACAACAAAGTTCTTTATGTGAATGGGCAAGAGTGTTTGTTTCGCAAAAAATTTCAGAGACTGACTATTTATAAATAGTCTGATCTATCTCTTTTTCTGTCAGAGGGAAGGATGTTTCTATGTTCCTTTGAACAGGAGTACAGCAGTTCTCTGTTTCTTGTGAAGACTGATTTTGAGGCTGGGTGTCTTTTTGAGCCTCGGCTATAAGGGATGATGAATCATTATCTAAGTTTTCAGGAAAATCTTGAGGAATGTTCTTTATTTCTTGTTTGTTTTCTTCCTCAAGTGATTCATCTATGTTCTTAAAATTTTTCAGTAGGAGATTAAACTCATGAATGGCTATTAAAAGATCTTCGGGATGCATCTCTTCCCAAGCTTCCTCATTATCTATAATGTGTTGGGTGATTTTTTGCGATGGATCATAATATATTGCACCCAATGATAATGATGTAGCGTTTTCTTTATAGTTCTCATAGAACGTATATTCAAGATCTCTTAAAGAAAACAAACTACAAGATCTTAAGCATTCATACCAATCCCTAGCTTTTCCTTATAATGTTAACATGAACATTTTCATTAGGCAGTCTTCATGCCATTCAACTTTCAACCTCCATACATGTATATGAAATTTGATGAGATGTAATAGAGGGTCATCGAAATTTTCGCCTTGAAAAGCAGGCAGGTTGTCATCCCAATTCACCTGGGGCATCTTATGTGGAAACCCAGGGATATGATCTCTACTCATTGGGGCATATCTTCGTTGTATTCTCGGAATCATGTTTGTAAATCAGAAAAGAGGTCACTGTGTCCGGTCAATCAGTTCAGGGTCTTCTACCAGTGGAGTCATTTGGTCTGCTAGGATTGTGGAGTCGCCAAGTGGAAATTTTTAGCTCCTTTCAGAGGTAAAAGGTCTTATGGTCCACCACCATGTTTATTTAATTCCAATCTGAAATATTTTTAGGTTTTTCTAAGTAATTTTTTAGTTTTGTGGTTGTTAAGAATATCCTAACTTCGTTTCAAAACTTAGCTAAGGTTGTGAGACAAAGGCAGTCTACTCTTATGGCTAAGCCAGCTGATTTTTCAAGGTTAGATGAAGTCTTAAGAGAAACCTAGGGTTTACCTAGTTTGTCACTGATTCAAACAAGTTTCATCATAATTACCTATATTAGGCAATGCTTTAAAAGGCTGCTTTTTACTCTCAAAGTGTTCTTGAATAAAGGGTTTTCTGAGGCCTCTAAAAGGTATTAAAAACACTCAGGTCCCTAGCGGAGTCGCCAGAAATGTTAGGTCTCTGTAATTTATTAGCAAGATTGGGAGAGTCCAATCACAGAGTTAACATCATTTCAACCAAACTTTGGGATTCTAGGATCTAGCCCTCCTGAATCCGGAGAGGGATCTCTCAAATATGTGCAAAGATGGATATTGTCTTTGAAAAGCTTAAGGTAATGATATTAGGCTAGTTATGAAGGCCAAGGGTTTTGTTTTGTTTTGGATGGTTGAGCATGAAATGTTACTTGAGGAGAAAGTTCTAAGTGCAAAAAGTTTCAAAAGTGAGAAGTTGCAAGCAAATAGAACAGTTTTGGCAGATAGATAGATATAACGCTGGTTTTTAGTCCATTGGGCTATGGAGTCATATCTGGGCTTTAATTGAACAACAACATCAAGTGTGATCCAAGGGGCAAGTCATCTATACCACAAGATTATTGATATTAAAATGATGAAATGGAAACATTAAAATGTTGGAGGGGTGGAAACTGATAATAATTTCTCAGAGGATTTATAGTCAGTCCAAACAAGAAAATCCTCTTAAGTAACTGTTTTAAAACCAACCAAGGACAGGGCTAACCATAGACTTCTTGGGCAAGTTCTTATTAAAGCAGCTTAATTGACAAACAATCTAGTAATCCACATAATTACCTTCAGAAAGTATGAAAACACATAAGAAAAACAAAGTGTAACTTAAGATCAGATAAAGTACTTTTAAACCTAGTCTGCTTTTAGTCAACACCAAGGGAAACTTTCAGAATCTGCCTTTGGAGAAAAGAATCTAGGAATCAGGGCAAACCATATCTTCTCTAGTCTAAATTTAATAGCAAATAATGGAAATAACATTCGAGAACAATGTTTGAGCAAACAGAAGGACGAGGGAACGCCAACATTCCTAACTGTTTAAATTGTATTGAATCATTCTTAAATAAACAAATCTGAAGAAAACATTAAAATAAAGATTTCTCAGCCAGAGAAGGTTACTGCTATACAGAAAATCCTAACCCTGTTTAAACTGTTCTTTACAGAGGGAAAATGAAAAATATGGCATACATAGAAGGAAAACAATTAACAAAGAAAGAAGCACTTCACCAGTGATAAAGACCAGGATCCCAAGAAACAGCTTTTATATTGATGTCAAACCAGTTACAATCTTCAAGTCCAATGTTTCAGTTCAGCAATCATCTTCACTATTCAACCTAACTACTCTACCACAAACAGAGCTTCAAGGGCCAGTGAACACTATGTACAAATAGAAGTCTCGAGCTCAAGTGTGTTCCAAGTTCTGCAACCAACAATTTCTCATCTTCTTAATTATTTATAGAAGAATGAGGAGGTGATCTGAGAAAAGATCTCTCAAGATAATTAATACAGGTTCAAGACTTCTCGGCCTTTTGAGGGGCTCAATGAAGAAGTTTACAGGTGGTTCTCTGTATTAACTGTTTTACATTTATGGATTAAGCTCGGCGGGAGCTTTATTTGACTTTGAGGCTTTATGTAATGCTTGGAGTAACTCTGCAGATATTTTCTGCATTGATTTCCTTGCAGAAGTAACTCCCTGGCTGCGCTGGAGGCGAATATCTGATTTTCTTCAATAACTTCGGCCTCTGTTCTGAATGGTTTGAGGCGACAGGTGGCTCTTTGGTAGCTGAGGAATCAATTTGCCTCAAGTTGTGGCGGTGGAGGCTTTCTTTCTGATAAAACACTTTAGGTTTTATTTAAATTGTGTTTTGAGTCGGGGATTAGGATTTTGATAACTGTCTTAGCCGTAATCCCCGTAATACTGTCCTCAATCTTCTTCTGCTGTGATTTTTTCTCAAAACTGATACTCTTTAACTGTTATTTCGAATAAAACAGTGTCTTGTCGATGTGCAGGGCCGCGCTGGGCTTTTCGGCATCAATGCTCATGAAACATTGACAAATCATTGAATCCAACCGTGTGAATGGTTCCTTTTAGTAGCTTCGAAGGCGCAGGAAACGTCTTTCCCAACCCTTGGCTTTTCTTCATGATACAATGGAAAACCATTGAAAACACCTGCATAAAACAAAAAACAATTAAGAAATCCTGCGAAATGGGTTAGACTGCTTCAGAAGGCAGGAGAGGAGCGTAGCCATCGGATGAAGGCAACCAACGGTGGAGATCTGCATAGAAAGGCAAAAAGGATAGCGGGAGAAGAATAAGGAGGAGAAGTTTTGGACCGTCCGATCTGGACACGTGGACGGTCCAGATCTAATCGGAGGGTCTCAATCGGGGGTGGCACAAAAGGGGATGCGATTGAACTTTGCGATTGAGCCCTTTGCGATTGAGCGCTGGCCGTTGATCTGAGGACCAGATCGACGGCGGGGAATGAATCGGAGGTAATCGCAAGGGGGTGAAACATTGCGATGCGATTTTGCACGGACCGTTGGATCAAGGATTAGATCAACGGTCGGGATTGAATCGGGGATCGGCAATCGGGGGACAGAGAAGAAGGCATGCGATTGAGAGCTTGCGATGCGATTGAGCGCAGGCCGTTGGATCAAAGGACTAGATCAACGGTCAGGATTGCTACGACCTACGCACCGGCGGAAAAACCCTTAAACACATGAAAACCAAAGTTTTTGCGAAATAAAACAAGTTTAACGGATTGGGTGGAAAATATATAGGTAAGGAAAAAGGCGCCCGATTGCGGGGCCGGGGGTTTTCACGGAATGTAATATGCCCGGGAGTTATAAAGACAAGGGCTAATCGCAATCGGGCCATTGAGCCTGGTCTTTCCGATCAACCCATTTGTATTGTTTCCGATTGCGATTGCGCAATCAGCTCTTTTCAATCAACCCATTTATATTCAGCATGTGGTTTTAAGTTTTAACTTAGAACTTTCGGAAAGTGGGTTTTTGGGTTTACAAAGAAAAATGAGCTTTGTAAAGGTTCAAAGTCCTGCACCCGTTGGATATTCTGACATGCGATTAGCGCCCGAAAACTTTGGCATTTGGTTTAACACAGGCATGTGAAGTGGTTTAGGACTTAGCCCAAGGGGCTTAGGTCCATAGTAATAAAACTTTGATTTTTATGAAAAATTTTCAAGGATTTTAATGGATTTGGGGGTTCTGAAATAGTTAAAAAGTGAGTTCTTAACTATGAAAGGGGAAATTTTCACAAATGGAAAGAAAAACTTATGAAAAGTAGGGAAATAACATGGAGAAAAAGGGGGAGTAAATTAAGGTTAGTTATGAGTGGGAGAAAGGGGAAAAATGATGGTTTCTTCAGCAGTTTCTTACAGGAAATCAGGAGAATTAATAGGGAAAGTGATGAAGATTTTGGACAGAGGCATGAGGCCTACAAGGAGTCTTCGAGAGCCAACAAATTTTAGTAATGAAAAATTTTTCCTTGAAGGCTCAAAACAGATTTAGCCACCTTTTGGTATAACAAAATATTATAGGTGGCTAACAGGGCGCTTTTGCTTTCTTGCGGACGTCCAGTCCATCACTTCATTTAATCCAAGTCGGGCGCCCCTTTGTGGCGCGCTTTGGCCAGGGGCTTGCCATTGTTTCGTCTTTTATCGACATAATAATGTGGACGACCAATATTTCTCTCCCGAGATTGAGGTGAGATGGCATAAACAACAATGTTTGTGGCACCAACTTGCGCACCAAACCATGTGCTCCAATAAGGGATTCTAAGAGTAAGAATCTTTACTAGTTTCCTCTTCAAAAAATGAAAAGATTGTTAAGAATCCTTTGAGAATGGAAACTCAACATCCTATGTTGAATTTCATACAAAAATAAAGTGATTCGATAATAGCACACTGTGAACTTCCTGCGGTGTCTTGTGTTCTCGAAAATATTCGAATTTGCATTTGGTTTGTTTGTGTGATACCACTCTCAGCCATATCATATTTCAAATCATCGCTGCAACTAACACGACCAAATCAAATTCTTGTGGATGTTGCAAATACACAGTTCTTGGTTTTTTTAATGATAAGCATAAGCCCCATATTTGGGTTGCATTACCTTGAACAAATACAAGCCATTCATTGATGGAGGCAGACTTCCTGGAAGGGAGACATAGAGTGGGAAGTTGAGTTGCGGGTATCAGAAGCAGGGACTACCGGGAAAACAATTTATCCGGACATACACGCCACCCTTGACAGGTATGATACGGTATTTGGAGATATACCGCATGATATTGAGCGGGCCATCCAGGAGTTGTTGGCTCTTGGACATATTCGGCCTAGCACTAGTCCTTTTGCTTCTTCGAATGTGCTTAGGAGATTCACCTATCAACACTGTAGAATTAAGTTATCAAGAAAAATCCAACATAATAGCCACTTTATTACACAACCAATTCTTCAATTAATATTCAAGTTCACTTAGCTAACACTTCATTTACTTCTTCAAAGCGTACCATGAACAATAGCAACGATAAAACAACAATAGAAATGATAAATCAACAACAAAAAATGCACAAGAGTTAAATGGGAGGGGGAGCTCCCAATAACAAACTCCATGTTACTTCTTTTATTAAACTTCAAAACTTCAATTTACAATATGTTATAATAGTTTGTGAGATCTGGCGAGGTAGATAGAGGTGATGGGTCAGAGATTCACTGCTGTGGAGACTAGATAGTGTGAAACCTCAAGGGGTTTCCAGGTTGGTGAGGGGTTGGGCACATCCCACCATTTGCAGGAGTGGGTTGCCACTCTGCACCAGGCTTCACACGCCCCCGTTCGTTCCACTGTGCCCATTTTTCTGGATACAGACACTAGGGCAGGAGTTAGAGCCTGGCCACATAGGTGGTTATTTTGCTGAGTACCAGGCGTATGGGGTGGAGTTCAGGATTGCCCTTTTATTCAAAGACTTTGTTCAGCTCCAGCGGGACAACAGACCCCGCAACCATCACAGAGGGCACCGTCATTATCATGATGGAGACACCCAATGTTCAATGAGTCGATTCCATTTGCCTACGTTTGATGGGTCATCAAACAGTTCGGCAAAGTCTTGGGTGGAGGAGATGGATATATATTTCCAGCTCAATCAGATGGCAAAGACGGAGGCCATCAAGGTGGCCATGCTGCATTTGGATGGTGAGGCTCAGGACTGGTGGTTCCATGGGATGGTTACACTTAGGCATTCCACCGTGACCATTTATGTCGAGTTCACTCGAAGATTGATAAAGAGGTTTGACTGGAGGGATCTAGAGGAGCACTTTGTTGAGCTAACAAGGCTCAAACAGACCGAGAGTCTAGAGACGTATATTACAGATTTCCTGAGGATTTCAGCGATGGTGCTAGATCTATCTACAGCACGGATGGTCTACATGTTTGTTGAGGGGTTAGCAGAGCCACTCTGGGGTCTAGTCAGATCCACTAGACTAGCCACACTCCATGATGCCATTGGCAGGACTCGGGATTTGCAGGATGCCTTACCCAAGACCAGGACACCTTACCCCCAGAGACAGGCTTTCCAGCCAAAGGGGAAGGATGTGAGGATTCCGCCTCCGAAGGGGAATCAGGGTAGGGTACAGCTAGATGATGATTCCCAAAGGGAGTTGAAGAAGAAGAGGTTGTGCTTTACCTATCAGGAGCCATGGGGACGAGGACACAAATGTGCTGTTGGCAAAGGGCATTTTATCGAGGTCTTCTCCGAGAGCAGTGGAGAAGAGGATGAGTATGAGGATGGGGAGGCAAGAGACAGTCAGATAGCGCAGGACCATTTGCCACCTCCACCTCCAGGAGTAGGAGGTGCAACTTTTGCACCCACAGGGGGGACCCTTGCAGCATTGCAAGGATTACCCAAGTATTTGACGATGCGTGTCTGAGGGACGGTGCAGGGGCAACGAGTTTCAGTTTTGGTAGATAGTGGGGCAACCCACAAATTCATCGATGCCCAGATGGTTGAGCGGAGAGGCATACCGACAGAGAGCTTCGATGGATTTTCAGTGTTGGTCCCAGGAGATCAGATGATGCAGTGTGCCAGGTATGTTCCAGAGCTCGCTGTGACGATGGGTACCTACACAGTGACCGACCACTTTTTCTTGGTCAACATACCAGATACCAATGTGGTATTGGGTGTTCAGTGGCGGATTACTTTGGGGAAAGTAACCACAGATTGGGAAGCCTCGGAGATGGAGTGGTATGATAAGAAGATCGGGAAGCATGAGAAGATACGTGGGATGCACACTTACCTACCTCAGACTGTTTCAACTCACTGGATGGAGGCAGACTTCCGGAAGGGAGACATAGAGTGGGAAGTTGAATTGTGGGTATCAGAGGCAGGGAGTACTGGGCAAACAGTTTATCCGGACATACAGGCCACCCTTGACAGGTATGATACGATATTTGGAGATATACCGCATGAGATTGAGCGGGCCATCCAGGAGTTGTTGGCTCTTGGACATATTCGGCCTAGCACTAGTCCTTTTGCTTCTTCGAAGGTGCTTAGGAGATTCACCTATCAACACTGTAGAATTAAGTTATCAATAAAAATCCAACATAATAGCCACTTTATTACACAACCAATTCTTCAATTAATATTCAAGTTCACTTAGCTAACAGTTCATTTACTTCTTCAAAGCGTACCATGAACAATAGCAACGATAAAACAACAATAGAAATGATAAAGAAACAACAAACAATGCACAAGAGTTAAATGAGAGGGGGAGCTCCCAATAAAAAACTCCATGTTACTTCTTTTATTAAACTTCAAAACTTCAATTTACAATATGTTACAATAGTTTGTGAGATCTGGCGAGGTAGATAGAGGTGATGGGTCAGAGATTCACTGCTGTGGAGACTAGACAGTGTGAAACCTCAAGGGGTTTCCAGGTTGGTGAGGGGTTGGGCACATCCCACCATTTGCAGGAGTGGGTTGCCACTCTGCACCATGCTTCACACGCCCCCGTTCGTTCCACTGTGCCCACTTTTCTGGATACAGACACTGGGCAGGAGTTAGAGCCTGACCACATAGGTGGTTATTTTGTTGAGTACCAGGCGTATGGGGTGGAGTTCAGGATTGCCCTTTTATTCAAAGGCTTTGTTCAGCTCTAGCGGGACAACAGACCCTGCGACCATCACAAAGGGCACCATCATTATCATGATGGAGACACCCAGCGTACAACGAGTCAATTCCATTTGCCTACGTTTGATGGGTCATCAAATGGTTCAGCAAAGTCTTGGGTGGAGGAGCTGGATATATATTTCTAGCTCAATCAGATGGCAAAGACGGAGGCCATCAAGGTGGCCACGCTGCATTTGGATGGTGAGGCTCAGGACTGGTGGTTCCATGGGATGGTTACACTTGGGCATTCCACCGTGACCACCTCTGTCGAGTTCACTCGAAGATTGATAAAGAGGTTTGACCGGAGGGATCCAGAGGAGCACTTTGTTGAGCTGACGAGGCTCAAATAGACTGAGAGTCCAGAGACGTATATTACAGATTTCTTGAGGATTTCAGCGATGGTGCTAGATCTATCTGCAGCACGAATGGTCTACATGTTTGTTGAGGGGTTAGCAGAGCCACTCTGGGGTCTAGTCAGATCCACTAGACCAGCCACACTCCAGGATGCCATTGGCAGGACTCGAGATTTGCAGGATGCCTTACCCAAGAGCAGGACACCTTACCCCCAGAGACAGGCTTTCCAGCCAAAGGGGAAGGATGTGAGGATTCCGCCTCCGAAGGGGAATCAGGGTAGGGTACAGCTAGATGATGATGCCCAAAGGGAGTTGAAGAAGAAGAGGTTGTGCTTTACCTATCAGGAGTCGTGGGGACGAGGACACAAATGTGCTGCTGGCAAAGGGCATTTTATCGAGGTTTTCTCCGAGAGCAGCGGGGAAGAGGATGAGTATGAGGATGGGGAGGCAAGAGACAGTCAGACAGCGCAGGACCATTTTCCACCTCCACCTCCAGGAGCGGGAGGTGCAACTTTTGCACCCATAGGGGGGACCCTTAAAGCATTGCGAGGAGTACCCAAGTATTTTACGCTGCGTGTCTGAGGGACGGTGTGGGGGCAGCGAGTTTCAGTTCTGGTAGATAGTTGGGCAACCCACAAATTCATCGATGCCCAGATGGTTGAGCGGAGAGGCATACCGACAGAGAGCTTCGATGGATTTTCAGTGTTGGTCCCAGGAGATCAGATGATGCAGTGTGCCAGGTATGTTCCAGAGCTGGTTGTGACGATGGGTACCTACAAAGTGACCGACCACTTTTTCGTGGTCAACATACCAGATACCAATGTGGTATTGGGTGTTCAGTGGTTGATTACTTTGGGGAAAGTCACCACAGATTGGGAAGCCTTGGAGATGGAGTGGGATGATAAGAAGACCGGGAAGCATGAGAAGATACGTGGGATGCACACTTACCTACCTCCAGTTGTTTTGACTCCTTTGGATGAAGTAGACTTCCGGAAGGGAGACATAAATTAGGAAGTTGAGATGTCTGCAGGTATCGGGCGGTACTTGATCAAGCAGTTTATCAGGACATGGGGCCACCCTTGCGGTGTAATCGTGTTGGAGATATACATAGTTGACGGGGCCCATCGAGGTTGTTGGCTCTTGGACATATTCGGCCTAGCACTAGTCCTTTTGCTTCTTCGAAGGTGCTTAGGAGATTCACCTATCAACACTGTAGAATTAAGTTATCAAGAAAAATCCAACATAATAGCCACTTTATTACACAACCAATTCTTCAATTAATATTCAAGTTCACTTAGCTAATAGTTCATTTACTTCTTCAAAGCGTACCGTGAACAATAGCAACGATAAAACAACAATAGAAATGATAAAGCAACAACAAACAATGCACAAGAGTTAAATGGGAGGGGGAGCTCCCAATAACAAACTCCATGTTACTTCTTTTATTAAACTTCAAAACTTCAATTTACAATATGTTACAATAGTTTGTGAGATTGGGCCCCAAGTCTAAAGCTTTCTGCCACAAAGTCGCCTAGGGCGCAACCTTATGCGTGCAACATTTTAGAAAAGCTCCCAAGTCCCAAACACTGTTGAACCCTCAACCCCAGACCAAAAACCCAAGTCTTATCTCAACCAGCTTGCACAAGGGCGAGCGCATAGACGTACAAACCGACGTCTTTTTCCCTCATATGTTTGTTCACTGCCTCAAAATTTGCGGTCCTTCACGTTCCTTCAAACTTCACTTATCATTCCATCTTCGTGCAACCTCTCAATTTTAGAAGCGTCGCTGCCCAATGTTTTAACTCATGTCAACGCCCCTATATAAGTCGGGACGACCTTTTTTTTTGTGGTGCGGGCACCCCTGTCGTTCAGGCGTTCCCATGGCGCATGCGTTCGCTTTTTGCGCACCGCACACTAAGTGTTCGCCTACCGTTTCCTTCCATTGTACATCGCAAACTCACTTTCCCATGCCCAGGGTGCCGACCCCTCGCTCACGCCGCTATGTCCACACTAGTCACGCTCCTCGCCTGGTTCTACCCGTCATGCGCCTTGGTTGTGCTACTGACACCCTTCGCTAACTCGTTTGCCCTCCCAACTAGCTCACAAGCACGGCATGCCACGTCTTGCGTTGGGCGCCTGACGTCGCGCCCTCGTGCTAGTGCGCCCAGGGCGCACCACGCATATGTTCCATTGTTCTCCAATGCGTCCATCCGCCTCGACTACCATGTATCATGCATTCCCTTCATTCAATTTTACTTCGCGTCGGGCGCTCTTACCCTTGCACAGACAACCTCGCCTCTACTTCACCATCTTTCAAATGTCATTCGATGGGGCGCTCTTGCTTTCTTGCGGGCGTCCAGTCCATTACTTCGTTTAATCCAAGTCGGGCGCGCCTTTGTGGCGCGCTTTGGCCAGGGGCTTGCCATTGTTCCGTCTTTTATCGACATAATAATGTGGACGACCAATATTTCTCTCCCGAGATTGAGGTGAGATGGCATAAACAACAGTGTTTGTGGCATCAACTTGCGCACCAAACCATGTGCTCCAATAAGGGATTCTAAGAGTAAGAGTCTTTACTAGTTTCCTCTTCAAAAAATGAAAAGATTGTTAAGAATCCTTTGAGAATGGAAACTCAACATCCTATGTTGAATTTCATACAAAAATAAAGTGATTCGATAATAACACACTGTGAACTTCCTGCGGTGTCTTGTGTTCTCGAAAAGATTCGAATTTGCATTTGGTTTGTTTGTGTGATACCACTCTCAGCCATATCATATTTCAAATCATCGTTGCAACTAACACGACCAAATCAAATGCTTGTGGATGTTGCAAATACACAGTTCCTGGTTTTTTGAATGATAAGCATAAGCCCCATATTTGGGTTGCATTACCTTGAACAAATACAAGCCATTCATTGATTAATTATTGATGCAGACAAATTACAAGATCCATCAATTGTTTTAAATTTAAAACTTAAATATCTTGAAAATTACTTCCAATTGTATTTAGTTGTTTGCTTTGTCATATTTTAGTCGATTACGATACTCAACTCTCATCCGAGAGGACCGGGTTCAAGTCTAGGGAAGAGTATTTTATTTGCAAATGCTTCTGTAATAATAGAATAAGCAGTGTTTCTTTTGAAAGCTCTTACAACAAGGTCGCAAACATATATCTTTGTGATTTTACAGTGACTAACACTGCCTCCTCCTTCTAAGCTTTGACAGCGAGCAGAACATTATTTTTTTGTCTACCTATAGAAATGGTCGGATATTGATGATGTGTTCATGTTATTGGGGGGTCGTTGATTGTTCGTGCTCTATGTGAATCTAATGAGAGGGAGCGTTGAATAGTGATATCCATTGTTTACTTTATGCGTAAAAGTCTCTCCAAAGGAGGAGAATACCTTTGATTTGTTTACAAAGGACTTCAAAAATGGGAAGGGAAGAAGGGGTGCAGAGAAGGCATTGAGGGCCAACAGTCATAGGGGCCAAAGTGGAAAATCAATGGTCAACTTGTCAAGGCTATAACTATTGTGTGGGGAATGAGAGCAGGGCCCAAAGATCATAAGAAAGCTGTGGACGAGGGAAACTACATGAAAAGGGTGTGTGGTTTGAACCAAAAAATTTTGGGTCGAGAAGGGAAGTTTGATGCCCGCAAATGACGCCATAAGTGAAAAGCCCAAATTCACACTAAATTGCCCAAACTCGCTAGAATGGTCGACAAGGTCTGAGTGGTGACATGGATGACACCAACGGTATTAGAAGCATAGGCGGGGATGTGGAAGGTCCCCCCCATTTGCATAGACAAGGGCTGACTCATCTTAATTACGAATTGTTTTCCCTGTGTTTGTCTCGCATATTCTAAAAATACAGTTATGGATGAGGGAAATTACATGAAAAGGGTGTGTGGTTAAACAAAACGTTTTTGGGTCGAAAAGGGAAGTTTGATGCCCGCAAATGACACCATAAGTGAAAAGCCCAAATTCACACTAAATTGCCCAAACTCGCTAGAATGGTCGACAAGGGCTGAATGGTGACATGGATGACACCAACAGTATTAGAAGCATAGGCGGGGATGTGGAAGTTCCCCCCCATTTGCATAGACAAGGGTTGACTCATCTTAATTGAGAATTGTTTTCCCCGTGTTTGTCTCGCATATTTTAAAAATGCAGCTGTGGACGAGGGAAACTACATGAAAAGGGTGTGTGGTTTAAACAAAACTTTTTTTGGGTCGAAAAGGGAAGTTTGATGCCCGCAAATGACGCCATAAGTGAAAATCCCAAATTCACACTAAATTGCCCAAACTCGCTAGAATGGTCGACAAGGTCTGAATGGTGACATGGATGACACCAACAGTATTAGAAGCATAGGCGGGGATGTGGAAGTCCCCCCCCATTTGCATAGACAAGGGTTGACTCATCTTAATTGACAATTGTTTTCCCTGTGTTTGTCTCGCATATTTTAAAAATGCCACTTTCTTTTGATGGTGGTGGGAAAATGCATTCTCACTTTAGTTCTTATTTCGTATACAAGGTCATTAATTTGGAAGAAGTCTCCTGCGTACACTCTATCAAGATTTAACTTATCCTCGGGTGTATATATATATTCCTCGGTTGTTGGCTTCCTCACCAAAAAAGAATAATTTGAACCTCATCTCATATGGATAGCATTAATAGGTTATTTGGGCATAGAGGTGGATGAATTTTCAATGCTCGTACAAAGTGTTGCTAACTACCTCATGTGTTTGTGAAGAAGAAATATGTCAAATTTGATTGGTTATAAATGCATTGGTTGTTTGACTAGGATATTTATGTGGGGAAAGCATGAGGCTCATGTAAATAGAGTGAAGAAGACAACGTTGTCATAGGGTACAAGTTATATGGTAAATAGCATGTTTATTTAAGTTGGAAAGCATATAAATGATTTATACCACATGCACGAAGAAGAAAGATAGAGGAGAGAGGGTGCAATAGAAAAGGGAAAGAGATAGAAGTTGAAAAGCATACCTTTCTCGGCCTTTTGGCTAAGATCAAGTGTAGTATCTGTTCTTATCAGTTTAATATCTGATACGTGGTTCATAGAACCACATGATATTAAATGTATTTTTCTAGGGGGAGGGCCCACTCACAATAGCTTGCTATTGGGGCTCTCGAGCGTCGCTTGTGCGTTGCACTACAGCACCAGCCTGGCGCACCCCAACAAGTCTTAATTCCAAATTAATTAGTATCATGAATTTGTTGGTCGAGTGATGAAGTGAATTGAACTCGTCTTTTAATGCGATGAATTGTCCAGTTGATTGAGAACTGAAACGTCTCATGTGTGCTGTTTGCATTTAGACCTCTCGCCAGACCTGCACTGTGCATCAAACACCACCTATTTGCCTGTGCCTCATAATCACTTGTTCTGATTAGTATCAATTATTTTCTTGTCTTTCTGGTAAATCGCATAAACCTTTGTTCTGATTTTTCTTTCTGATAAATCACATACACCCTTGTTCTGATTTGATCAATGTTGATCTGTTGTTCGCATACACCCTTGTTCTGATTTGATCTGTTGTTCGCACACACCCTTGTTATGTTTTGATCAATGTTGATCTGTTGTTCCGCCTCTTTTTTTGTGAGGTTTTGATATTGACACACAACTTACTTTTTTTTCTTCTGAAAGCTCACGCGCATTGCAATGTATATTCAAATTTCTATTTAAAATATATAATGGCAAATGTACAATTATTAAGGAGCACAAATTCAGCGTCTGCAAACACATCATGAATATCCAACAGTTTACTATATACATGAATACAAACACAATAAGAAAGAAAGGATTGCATTGCCGTGAAACTCTTTGGGTCACTGGAAACACAATAAGAAAGAAAGGATTGCATTGCCGTGAAACTCTTTGGGTCACTGGAAAAACGTCCGGGAAAATAAATTCCATTGCCGGGATTTGAACCTGGGTCTCTGAGGTGAGAGACTACAACTGAGCAAAGAGTGTCTCTGAGGTGAGAGACTACAAAACTGAGCAAAGAGTTAAGTTGGAGCGTTCAGTGTCTTGTGCAATTTGGCAGGAGTCAACAACAGTCAATCCACTCAATTGCAAATACATATTTCACTGTAGAATATCAATTTCCATTAATCGTTTTTCTCAAATGCAAATTCCATTAATCGTTTTTCTCAATTGCAGATACATATGTCTCACTCTACAATATAAATTTCCATTAATAGTTTCTCTCAAATGCAAAATACAAAACTGTAGTTACTCTCTGACTCTGTGGTGTAATGCAAAATACAGAACTGTGAACACTCTGACTCTGTGGTTTAATGCAAAATACAGAACTGTGAACACTCTGTGGTTTAATGCAAAATACAGAACTGTGAACACTCTGTGGTTTAATGCAAAATACAGAACTGTGAACACTCTGACTCTGTGGTTTACTTTGCAATGCAAAATACAGAGCTCTCTGGGTTCACTTTGCAATGTACTCGTTTCACTCCGACTCTGATTTACTGCGACCACTCTGATTTTCATTACGTTTTGGTGTTGTTAACTCTGATTTGCTTCCACTTCACTGAAAAACTTCGAACATGCGTTGATTTCCATTTGTGTTTAGCGTTTGTGTGGAGGCCGCGCGAACGCGAGCCTCCGCTGCCACAAATTATGACGTGCACTCTCCTCAATGGGAGATGCTAGGTAAACCCCCCTCCCAAGTGCAATGGAGGTGGCCTTCCTAGGCCATCGACCTTCTTGATCATCGATTGACCCCGCCCAGGTAAGTATGTTTTGTATCTTCCCAACTTCACCCTCTATACTCCTCCCTTTCATTACTTCCATCACCACTTTGCATGTGGGACATATCCATACTATATCTTAACCCAAAATTAAAACGCCCTATGCTTCCTCTTCCATATTTCATCCCTAGTTGTTATTATTCTTCTTCTTTTTATGTCCATACTATGTCTCAATCCAAAATTAGAAACACAATCATTTGCTTTTTTCTCCCTTTCATCCCTATGTTGTTGTTGTTGTTGTGGTGGTGAACACTTGTGAGTCAAAGTGGTACGTAGTATGGCTTTCACTAAGGTTCAACCCCCATTGCTAGTGTTAGTGCTTCTCCCTACCATTGTGGATGTGTACCTATGTATGCAATAATTGTTCGAGTTAGGTGAAGGGTTTTGGCAACCTTAGCCCCGGGGATTTGCTTAATGAGTTAAGCTATATGCAAAACCAAAGACATGTGAGTGGGGAGTTCACACGTTCAAATTAAGGTCTCTTGCACCTAGTAGTTCACACCAGGAAAACTTTGCAGGATCCCCCCCTTCTTCCCCATAATCGCTGGATGAAGAGAGGTGTCAACCGCTAGCTTAGAGAGCGAGAGAGAGAGAGAGACGACACAAAAAACCGTGCATTGCCGAAGCAACCACAACAAGCAAATCCCACTGAACAAGAACAAACATAAGCACAAATTCTAAGCCCCTATAGCTTGGCAAGTCCCAAATTAATGGAGCCATATAAATCAAAGGGCTAGCACGAATCCATAATAAGCATTAAAACACTTGCTTCATCATACATCTCAAGATGCTAAAATTAAAAAATAATCATAAGAATTAACTAAATTATAACTTTATTTGAATAATAATAATAATTATTATATATACGTTATTACATCTTAAAAAAATATGTGACAAAACTCTTAATCATGGAGATTCTTAATCTCTAAATAGGCTAAATTGTTACAATACCGCATATCCAAAAAACCATAACAAAGGCCCACTCGCCAATAAACAAAGGTAACTTAAAAAAAGGGAGAGCGCCATCACAATCAACAGTATGCCAAGACCTCAAGTAGCCTAAAGCCAAAAAGCAAGAAGTGGATAAGAAATTAGAAGGGACAAAAAGGAGGAGCCCAAAGTCAACTAAGGATAAGACTCGGACAACTTCAAGGCTTCGGCAGGAGCAAGAACGAAAAGTTGTAGTGGCTTTCGAGCTTATGGATACTTCCAACTCAGTGTTTTAATAATTTTACAAAACAATGAGCAAGGAACAAGAGATCAAGGGCAGTAAAGAAAAAACACCCTCCTTGATTCCCATTTATTGAGCAGAAATGGCATAACACCAATGCCTCAGACTTTGCTATAACTACAGGGGGTGACGATTTCCTAGGGCATAAATGTAAAGAACATAAATTGTTTCAAACCGATGTCTCCCTAAAATACCGATCTAAACACAGTCCACGCCCGCAATTCCACATACCACCTCTCCTCCTTAGAGATAAACAACCTTAGAAGCTCCATGTGGGGATCCATAAATTTCACTCCATGTCTTATCCAACATTTATGAACCCCAGATTTTGAGGTTGATTTAGTTACATCAAGAATTCCAAGGTGATCGTTTTTATTGACAGCGACATCGCCCATGATTTTATTCATAGGAGAGTGGTCGAAGAGACCCATTGTTATGCATGTGTAATGCATAGATTTCAGATTATGATAGTTGATGGAGGCATACGATGAAACGTGTAGGAATGCGTGAAACTAGGACACTATTGGCACAAATCTCTCATGTTTTCCATTGAAATGTTGAGTTTTGGTGCATAAAGGTTCCACACTTTCGGTCCTGTTACAATGGACTTGAAGGAATTATAAACGAGCCTCAACAATGAAGTGCATAAGCACACTCAAAGCGATTAAGCCTAACTCCTCTGAAATCATCAAATGTCACAGTACAAAGAAGCTATTGAAGAAATGCCACTCCAAGATTATTTCCCAATTCAATTACATACAAGTTGTGTATAGTTCCCCTTGAAGAGATCCCACCCCCCGATTTGCATAGGGTCCCAATTATTCATCCATAGGTATTTGAAACACCCCATGTATTACCGCATCCATGTGGTGAGCATGATAGGGTATCCCCTTGCCTCTAGGAAATCAAACCGCGCGGTGTGTGCCCTTATAGGTGCCTATTTGCATAAAAGAATGAAACATGAAGGATCATTCAAGAACTAATAGAGGTTAGGGTCATGCATCCTAGTATTAGGTCGTGCTCATTACCTGTGGTCGTCGTATTTAAGAAAGAAGGTAGTTAGCACACGTTTCTCGATTTTTTCACTATCGATCAGTTGACCCTTGAAGACAAATTTCCCTTTCGAGTTGTCGATGGTCTCGTAAATAAGCTTCATGGGGCACAATTTCTTTCACTAAACTGGACCTATGCTCGGGATACCACCAAACACAAATGAAGGAGGTGTACATCCCTAAAACAACTATTCACACACATGAATGTCATCGTGACGTTTTAGTGTTGCCCTTTCAACTTTGCAATGCTATGTCCACCTCTAACAACCCCATGAACAAGATTCCCTGAACCTTCCTTCGCAGTTTTGTGCCTTTATTATTTGACGATAGCTTGATCCACAATGAAACTTGGGATTCCCGCGCAAAACAGGTCGATAGAGCCTTGTAACTCCCTGAGGACCACCATTTGTTCCTTGAGCATTCCAAATACGATTTTAGGGCCTTAAATTTCGAATACTTGGGCCACATTATTAGCCAAGAAGGGGTGCAAGTGGACCACAAAGCAAGTTTATAGGTGTGTACGATGCAGGGGCATCCGTAAAAAGTCAATTGGCCTAAAAGGTCAAAACCTTTTTACTAGGGGAGTCAAAACACTTTTACCAGAGGAGTTGCTCCCTCAATGTGTGGGATTGTTAGTATAGATTAGAATTATTTTTGTTATTTATTGCCATGTAATTCGTTTAAAATAGGTGTTTGTTCAGTTAGTTTTCGATAGAGCAAAATTAGATAATTCGATCTTGTTTCCTTAGATCTGGAAAGACCTTGCATATGTATATTAGTGTATTCAAATTAAAAAAGAAAAAGAGAGGGCGAGAAGGATTACAAGTATTTTAAATTTGTAGAGTTCATCGTTTCGACTCCCTGCGAACCGTGTGGAATGATTCGACTAGTTTTCTTCGTTTATTCTTATGATCAATGCGATTAGAGTGGTGTCACAAGGGGTTATGTGGATGTGTCTTAACCTTTGGAAAACTCTTGTAATAATCTTGCAACGAAATTTTTCTCAAAATGGAGCGAAAGAAGGTCGAGACTTAGTTTATCTTTGAAACACGCAGGATTTCGTTAATTGGCGGAAACATAATCAACTCTCATCATGACAAAATGTCGTCTCGTGACAAGCTTTAAAAAGAAGGCCATCCATAAATCTGTGGAAGCATACCTCGGGTCTATGTGTAATGATTTCCTTGGTGTGTGTGTGTGTGTTGTAGCCAAAATGACATTCATGGTGTTGTTTAGGTGGCGTTTATGATGTAGCACAACTATCCTATTAATTGCATCCCCACAGGGAATTGGTTATGTAAGCCCTAAAGGAATGAAAGCCCAAGAGATATGGAAATTGCAAGACCACTTTAGATTGTGTTGGGACATGACATTGTGATACCCATGGAGGCATTATAAGGATGTGCATCATTCTATTGGCATTCAGTTGTAATATTCCCAATCAGCAATGGCTAATTGGAATATTCGATTTGGTCAATTTTTGCCTTATGTAGTTAGATTATAAATAAAAGTGAGTAGAGGGGGACATAACTCACTCTAAAAATAAAGCGCACTCCCCAACAGACACAACGTTGTTACTTAAGTGAGCCAAGGGGACCAAGAGACCACGTAGAGAGGAGGCCCACGTAGACCAGATGTAGGGGCTACGGAGGCCGAGTTGAGCACGAGGCAAAGGGAGGCTACGTTGGAGGAGGTGGGCCTTAGGGTTTGAGAGAGGCCAACGCTATATAGAGAGGAGAGCCTCCTCATTTTGGATAATTCGATTTTATGCATTTGGAGCTGGTCATTACGACTTTGAGCACGCTGGCTGTTTAGCCTGTCTGCAGCACTGTTTAGTGCATTGAGTGTCTCCGTTCGGAGATCTCACCCTTGGCCCCGGGAGAGTTCGAGTGCTTGCTCGGGTGAGGCATTCCCATCAGTATTTCGCAGGAGGATCGAGTTGCGGCATTTGTGGAGGAGCATTGCATCTATTGACTGCGCAGTCCCGGGAGGGAGGACGCACTCCATATTAGGGGAGCTCCGGTGTGGTCCTCTGTTGGAGGATTTTGGTCAGGAGATTGAGCAGGGGAACAACCCGTGCCTATTGGAGATTTTTGGTTGAGCGGGGGGTCAAATTTTTTAGGATCCCAGTTAGTCTCAGCGTGACCCTTGGGAGGATATCGTAGATCCTCAAGGGAGGTATTTTCGGGCAGCTACACGGCAGTTTTCTAGCAGCTTGGACGCAGATCAGAGAACAACCATTCCAGCAGCATTCTGAGAGTATTTCTTAACTTGCCTTGTGCCATCACTCTGATCGCCTATTGTACTCACTCATATTTCTCAGTATAATAAAATGGCTCAGCATTCTCTCTGCATTTCTTGAGTATCTGTTACATGTTCTATATATACGCTATTGTATGCTTGCACTACTGTTATTTTTCTCCTCGAGCATTCCAGTTTCTGTACCACTTGGTGTGTTTTTCCCCATACTCTTAGACAGAGTCTGGGAAAGGGCCAGATAGCCTCCAGATCTCACCCTCTTTTCAGAGGTGAAATATCTGGTAAATGCCCTCCCAGTCCATCTCTGGTTGGAGTTTGCTTGTGTTTTAGAGATATCCCTGAAAAGGAGTATTACAGTGGTATCAGAGCATAGATCTAGCTCAGCCTGTGGAGCTATTTGTCTATGACACCGGGAGAGAAATCCTACATCTGCCACAGAGGTAGGAAGTACAGAGATATTGAGCGTAGGTTGGAGAACACCTACGGAGAGGGAGACTACGTTCGAGTGGTGGACACAGAACAAGAGGAGCCTGTGGTAGACACAAAGTAGGGAGAGCCGATGGCGGATGATAGCGATGCAAAACAGTTTGGGGAAGCACTCCTCAGATGAGCGCAGGATCTGGCGAGGTAGATAGAGGTGATGGGTCAGAGATTCACTGCTGTGGAGACTAGACAGTGTGAAACCTCAAGGGGTTTCCAGGTTGGTGAGGGGTTGGGCACATCCCACCATTTGCAGGAGCGAGTTGCCACTCTGCACCAGGCTTCACAGGCCCCCGTTCGTTCCACTATGCCCACTTTTCTGAATACAGACACTGGGGCAGGAGTTAGAGCCTGACCACATAGGTGGTTATTTTGCTAAGTACCAGGCGTATGGGCAAAAGTTCAGGATTGCCCTTTTATTCAAAGACTTTGTTAAGCTCCAGCGGGACAACAGACCCCGCGACCATCACAGAGGCCACTGTCATTATCATGATGGAGACACCCAGCGTACAACAAGTCGATTCCATTTGCCTACGTTTGGTGGGTCATCAAACAGTTCGGCAAAGTCTTGGGGTGGAGGAGCTGGATATATATTTCCAGCTCAATCAGATGGCAGAGACGGAGGCCATCAAGGTGGCCACGCTGCATTTGGATGGGGAGGCTCAGGACTGGTGGTTCCATGGGATGGTTACACTTGGGCATTCCACCGTGACCACCTATGTCAAGTTCACTCGAAGATTGGTAAAGAGGTTTGAGCGGAGGGATCCAGAGGAGCACTTTGTTGAGCTGACGAGGCTCAAACAGACCGAGATTCCAGAGACGTATATTGCAGATTTCCTGAGGATTTCAGCGATGGTGCTAGATCTATCTGCAGCACGGATGGTCTACATGTTTGTTGAGGGGTTAGCAGAGCCACTCTGGGGTCTAGTCAGATCCACTAGACCAGCCACACTCCAGGATGCCATTGGCAGGACTCGGGATTTGCAGGATGCCTTACCCAAGAGCAGGACACCTTACCCCCAGAGACAGGCTTTCCAGCCAAAGGGGAAGGATGTGAGGATTCCGCCACCGAAGGGGAATCGGGGTAGGGTACAACTAGATGATGATGCCCGGAGGGAGTTGAAGAAGAAGAGGTTGTGCTTTACCTATCAGGAGCCGTGGGGACGAGGACACAAATGTGCTGCTGGCAAAGGGCATTTTATCGAGGTCTTCTACGAGAGCAGCGGGGAAGAGGATGAGTATGAGGATGGGGAGGCAAGAGACAGTCAGACAGCGCAGGACCATTTGCCACCTCCACCTCCAGGAGCAGGAGGTGCAACTTTTGCACCCACAGGGGGGGACCCTTGCAGCATTGCGAGGAGTACCCAAGTATTTGACGCTGCGTGTCTGAGGGACGGTGCGGGGGCAGCGAGTTTCAGTTCTGGTAGATAGTGGGGCAACCCACAAATTCATCGATGCCCAGATGGTTGAGCGGAGAGGCATACCGACAGAGAGCTTCGATGGATTTTCAGTGTTGGTCCCAGGAGATCAGACGATGCAGCGTGCCAGGTATGTTCCAGAGCTGGCTGTGACGATGGGTACCTACACAGTGACCGACCACTTTTTCGTGGTCGACATACCAGATACCAATGTGGTATTGGGTGTTCAGTGGCTGATTACTTTGGGGAAAGTCACCACATATTGGGAAGCCTTGGAGATGGAGTGGGATGATAAGAAGACCGGGAAGCATGAGAAGATACGTGGGATGCACACTTACCTACCTCAGACTGTTTCAGCTCACTGGATGGAGGCAGACTTCCGGAAGGGAGACATAGAGTGGGAAGTTGAGTTGCGGGTATCAGAGGCAGGGAGTACCAGGCAAACAGTTTATCCGGACATACATGCCACCCTTGACAGGTATGATACGATATTTGGAGATATACCGCATGAGATTGAGCGGGCCATCCAGGAGTTGTTGGCTCTTGGACATATTCGGCCTAGCACTAGTCCTTTTTCTTCTTCGAAGGTGCTCAGGAGATTCACCTATCAACACTGTAGAATTAAGTTATCAAGAAAAATCCAACATAATAGCCACTTTATTACACAACCAATTCTTCAATTAATATTCAAGTTCACTTAGCTAACAGTTCATTTACTTCTTCAAAGCGTACCATGAACAATAGCAACGATAAAACAACAATAGAAATGATAAAGCAACAACAAACAATGCACAAGAGTTAAATGGGAGGGGGAGCTCCCAATAACAAACTCCATGTTACTTCTTTTATTAAACTTCAAAACTTCAATTTACAATATGTTACAATAGTTTGTGAGATTGGGCCCCAAGTCTAAAGCTTTCTGCCACAAAGTCGCCTAGGGCGCAACCTTATGCGTGCAACATTTTAGAAAAGCTCCCAAGTCCCAAACACTGTTGAACCCTCAACCCCAGACCAAAAACCCAAGTCTTATCTCAACCAGCTTGCACAAGGGCGAGCGCATAGACGTACAAACCGACGTCTTTTTCCCTCATATGTTTGTTCACTGCCTCAAAATTTGCGGTCCTTCACGTTCCTTCAAACTTCACTTATCATTCCATCTTCGTGCAACCTCTCAATTTTAGAAGCGTCGCTGCCCAATGTTTTAACTCATGTCAACGCCCCTATATAAGTCGGGACGACCTTTTTTTTTGTGGTGCGGGCACCCCTGTCGTTCAGGCGTTCCCATGGCGCATGCGTTCGCTTTTTGCGCACCGCACACTAAGTGTTCGCCTACCGTTTCCTTCCATTGTACATCGCAAACTCACTTTCCCATGCCCAGGGTGCCGACCCCTCGCTCACGCCGCTATGTCCACACTAGTCACGCTCCTCGCCTGGTTCTACCCGTCATGCGCCTTGGTTGTGCTACTGACACCCTTCGCTAACTCGTTTGCCCTCCCAACTAGCTCACAAGCACGGCATGCCACGTCTTGCGTTGGGCGCCTGACGTCGCGCCCTCGTGCTAGTGCGCCCAGGGCGCACCACGCATATGTTCCATTGTTCTCCAATGCGTCCATCCGCCTCGACTACCATGTATCATGCATTCCCTTCATTCAATTTTACTTCGCGTCGGGCGCTCTTACCCTTGCACAGACAACCTCGCCTCTACTTCACCATCTTTCAAATGTCATTCGATGGGGCGCTCTTGCTTTCTTGCGGGCGTCCAGTCCATTACTTCGTTTAATCCAAGTCGGGCGCGCCTTTGTGGCGCGCTTTGGCCAGGGGCTTGCCATTGTTCCGTCTTTTATCGACATAATAATGTGGACGACCAATATTTCTCTCCCGAGATTGAGGTGAGATGGCATAAACAACAGTGTTTGTGGCATCAACTTGCGCACCAAACCATGTGCTCCAATAAGGGATTCTAAGAGTAAGAGTCTTTACTAGTTTCCTCTTCAAAAAATGAAAAGATTGTTAAGAATCCTTTGAGAATGGAAACTCAACATCCTATGTTGAATTTCATACAAAAATAAAGTGATTCGATAATAACACACTGTGAACTTCCTGCGGTGTCTTGTGTTCTCGAAAAGATTCGAATTTGCATTTGGTTTGTTTGTGTGATACCACTCTCAGCCATATCATATTTCAAATCATCGTTGCAACTAACACGACCAAATCAAATGCTTGTGGATGTTGCAAATACACAGTTCCTGGTTTTTTGAATGATAAGCATAAGCCCCATATTTGGGTTGCATTACCTTGAACAAATACAAGCCATTCATTGATTAATTATTGATGCAGACAAATTACAAGATCCATCAATTGTTTTAAATTTAAAACTTAAATATCTTGAAAATTACTTCCAATTGTATTTAGTTGTTTGCTTTGTCATATTTTAGTCGATTACGATACTCAACTCTCATCCGAGAGGACCGGGTTCAAGTCTAGGGAAGAGTATTTTATTTGCAAATGCTTCTATAATAATAGAATAAGCAGTGTTTCTTTTGAAAGCTCTTACAACAAGGTCGCACACATATATCTTTGTGATTTTACAGTGACTAACACTGCCTCCTCCTTCTAAGCTTTGAGAGCGAGCAGAACATTATTTTTTTGTCTACCTGTAGAAATGGTCGGATATTGATGATGTGTTCATGTTATTGGGGGGTCGTTGATTGTTCGTGCTCTATGTGAATCTAATGAGAGGGAGAGTTGAATAGCGATATCCATTGTTTACTTTATGCGTAAAAGTCTCTCCAAAGGAGGAGAATACCTTTGATGTGTTTACAAAGGACTTCATAAATGGGAAGGGAAGAAGGGGTGCAGAGAAGGCATTG
Source organism: Pinus albicaulis (assembly GCA_034641835.2). Classification (NCBI taxonomy): domain Eukaryota; kingdom Viridiplantae; phylum Streptophyta; class Pinopsida; order Pinales; family Pinaceae; genus Pinus; species Pinus albicaulis. The sequence goes on along the minus strand of JAXQQM020071761.1, from coordinate 23,489 downwards.
AGGGCCAACAGTCATAGGGGCCAAAGTGGAAAATCAGTGGTCAACTTGTCAAGGCTATAACTATTGTGTGGGGAATGAGAGCAGGGCCCAAAGCTCATAAGAAAGCTGTGGACGAGGGAAACTACATGAAAAGGGTGTGTGGTTTGAACAAAACGTTTTTGGGTCGAGAAGGGAAGTTTGATGCCCGCAAATGACGCCATAAGTGAAAAGCCCAAATTCACACTAAATTGCCCAAACTCGCTAGAATGGTCGGCAAGGTCTGAGTGGTGACATGGATGACACCAACGGTATTAGAAGCATAGGCGGGGATGTGGAAGGTCCCCCCCATTTGCATAGACAAGGGCTGACTCATCTTAATTGAGAATTGTTTTCCCCGCGTTTGTCTCGTATATTCTAAAAATACAGTTATGGATGAGGGAAATTACATGAAAAGGGTGTGTGGTTAAACAAAACGTTTTTGGGTCGAAAAGGGAAGTTTGGTGCCCGCAAATGACGCCATAAGTGAAAAGCCCAAATTCACACTAAATTGCCCAAACTCGCTAGAATGGTCGACAAGGCCTGAATGGTGACATGGATGACACCAACAGTATTAGAAGCATAGGCGGGGATGTGGAAGTTCCCCCCCATTTGCATAGACAAGGGTTGACTCATCTTAATTGAGAATTGTTTTCCCCGTGTTTGTCTCGCATATTTTAAAAATGCAGCTGTGGACGAGGGTAACTACATGAAAAGGGTGTGTGGTTTAAACAAAACGTTTTTGGGTCGAAAAGGGAAGTTTGATGCCCGCAAATGACGCCATAAGTGAAAAGCCCAAATTCACGCTAAATTGCCCAAACTCACTAGAATGGTCGACAAGGCCTGAATGGTGACATGGATGACACCAACAATATTAGAAGCATAGGCAGGGATGTGGAAGTTCCCCCCCATTTGCATAGACAAGGGTTGACTCATCTTAATTGAGAATTGTTTTCCCTGTGTTTGTCTTGCATATTTTAAAAATGCAGCTGTGGACGATGGAAACTACATGAAAAGGGTGTGTGGTTTAAACAAAACTTTTTTTGGGTCGAAAAGGGAAGTTTGATGCCCGCAAATGACGCCATAAGTGAAAAGCCCAAATTCACACTAAATTGCCCAAACTCGCTAGAATGGTCGACAAGGTCTGAATGGTGACATGGATGACACCAACAGTATTAGAAGCATAGGCGGGGATGTGGAAGTCCCCCCCATTTGCATAGACAAGGGTTGACTCATCTTAATTGACAATTGTTTTCCCTGTGTTTGTCTCGCATATTTTAAAAATGCCACTTTCTTTTGATGGTGGTGGGAAAATGCATTCTCACTTTAGTTCTTATTTCGTATACAAGGTCATTAATTTGGAAGAAGTCTCCTGCGTACACTCTATCAAGATTTAACTTATCCTCGGGTGTATATATATATATATATATTCCTCGGTTGTTAGCTTCCTCACCAAAAAAGAATAATTTGAACCTCATCTCATATGGATAGCATTAATAGGTTATTTGGGCATAGAGGTGGATGAATTTTCAATGCTCGTACAAAGTGTTGCTAACTACCTCATGTGTTTGTGAAGAAGAAATATGTCAAATTTGATTGGTTATAAATGCATTGGTTGTTTGACTAGGATATTTATGTGGGGAAAGCATGAGGCTCATGTAAATAGAGTGAAGAAGACGTTGTCATAGGGTACCAGTTATATGGTAAATAGCATGTTTATTTAAGTTGGAAAGCATATAAATGATTTATACCACATGCACGAAGAAGAAAGATAGAGGAGAGAGGGTGCAATAGAAAAGGGAAAGAGATAGAAGTTGAAAAGCATACCTTTCTCGGCCTTTTGGCTAAGATCAAGTGTAGTATCTGTTCTTATCAGTTTAATATCTGATACGTGGTTCATAGAACCACATGATATTAAATGTATTTTTCTAGGGGGAGGGCCCACTCACAATAGCTTGCTATTGGGGCTCTCGAGCGTCGCTTGTGCGTTGCACTACAGCACCAGCCTGGCGCACCCCAACAACTCTTAATTCCAAATTAACTAGTGTCATGAATTTGTTGGTCGACTGATGAAGTGAATTGAACTCTTCTTTTAATGCGATGAATTGTCTAGTAGATTGAGAACTGAAATGTCTCATGTGTGTGCTGCTGTCGTGCATTTAGACCTGCACTGTGTGCTTCGATGGCTGTACATCAAACACAACCTATGTGCCTGTGGTGCCTCTTAATCACTTGTTCTGATTAGTATCAATTATTTTCTTGTCTTTCTGGTAAATCGCATAAACCCTTGTTCTGATTTTTCTTTCTGATAAATCGCATACACCCTTGTTCCGATTTGATCAATGTTGATCTGTTACTTCCCTTATGTTACGATTTGATCGTTGTTCGCACCCTTGTTGCGATTTGATCAATGTTAGTCATTGTTTGTTATGCAGGATTGGCAATCGATCAAGGAATTGCTTACATTCTCATGTTCGCTGCTCACTTATATTTCTTCCATTAATTCTCATCATCATTTTATCAAATTCTCACTTATTTCTTTTATCAATTCTCATCATCATTTTATGAAATTCTCACTTTATTTCCTCCATTGATTCTCATCATTTTATCAAAAATTCTCATTGAGGGATAGTAATGTATTTGTTGTGATCATATTTGTGCCTGTTTGTATAGTATTATTGGGATTCAATTGATTAGCAGCATTGATTTGATTTCATTATAATCTATATTTTGTGTCAGTGGGACATTTGTGTTTTCTCTTTCTATGAAAGAAGCATATAATATCCATGAAACCCTTCTGGCTAATCTGACTAATTGGGCCTTCTGCTGCCCGTCATCGCTAATTGAGGATGTAGCAATCCATCGCTAATTGAGGATGTAGCAATCCATAAAAAGCATCACCGTCGTATTTGACAGTTAAATGAGATATTTGACAGTAATGTTTTCATTTCATTGTGTGTGTTGTTTACTGATTTTAATTCTTCCGACTTCTCCCTGGGCTGTACTTTCTGGTTGTTTCTTTCTCGAAGTTGCTGGCTTCCATTTATCATCGACAGGTGTTTTTGGTTGTCTCTTTCTCGATGTTGCTCGCTTCCATTTATCAATTATCATCAACAGGTGTTATGGCAACTCTGTCAGGCAGTTCGATTTTCCCACCGGAGCTGATCCGGTCATCGTTTGTTTCTAAATCCAGATCTATATATCGTTTTTTCTGTATGTCAAACGAATTTCTCTCTGGGCTGTGAAATTGCCAAGGGGTTCCAATGTGAATTTGATTTCTATCAACCATTTCAACCAATTCATCGAGGAAACAATCCAGGAATTTGTGAATTGAGGATGAGGACGTTGTGATGACTCTTTTTACTAATTTTCCCAAGTAGTAATTACAAAAAACGTTTTTTTTTCATTTTCAGAACGAAGTTGTGGCTCTTGGAGGGCAGTATGGCTTGACTTTACAAAACGTGTGCAAGAAGAAGTGAGACAGACAGAAAGAAAGATAGATGTCGTATAATATGAGATCCCAAAAAGTCATTGGACAAAGATCCACCCCTGCCTGCCTACAACATCACTGGCAAGTTCAGGCACAAACTCAAGCATGTACTCTCTCTCCATAATAAACACATCAGGTGTTCCTTTGTTTTAGTTGTCCTCAGTAATGGAATGGAATCTACAATGCTTGCAACCTCCAAGACTGTTGTTGTCCCAACGATTAAAACTTAAAACCACCAAAACAATTAAAACAACATCATGACCGAACTGAGCTTATATGTGGACTGCATTGCAGATTCGACATGAAATATGAATACCCTACAACTGGAATAAGAATTATTATGGTGGTTACCCTGATTCTGCACTTTCTCCACAAATATAGGATTCCCCAGCTCATTCTGGGCAAAGGCAGATGACACTTTGAGCCCGTCATCCAAGCTCACTGTGGGAGGGAAATTAGGAGATCATCAAGATGTACGCCTGACTATCCCCTATGATCTACACGCAAAACTCCTGAACTTGTGTTTTCAGTATATGCAACTCTACTGGCATCTTGCCTTTCTCTTGTAATGTTGTTCTATCTTTGTAGTTTTTTGCCTTTGTCTTGTAATGTTGTCTATCTCTGTCTCTGTTTGAGCGAGTTTTTTGCCTTTGTCTTGTAATGTTGTCTATCTCTGTCTTTGTTTGAGCTTGTCTTGTAATGTTGTCTATCTCTCTCTCTGTTTGAGCGAGTTTTTTGCCTTTGCCTTGTAATGTTTTCCATCTCTGTTTCTATTTGTCTTGTAATGTTGTCTATCTCTGCCTCTGTTTGAGCGAGTTTTTTGTCTTTCCCTTGTAACTAATGTTGTTTGTCTCGTCTAATAAAAGTGAGTTTTTCTTCGTTGTAATGTTGTCGTCTGTCTCTGGCTGAGCTTGTCTTATAATATTGTCTTCTTCTCTCTCTGTTTGGCAGGTTTTTGTGCCTTACATAATGTTGTCTATCATTTCATTTGTCTTATAATATTGTCTATCTGTCTCTCTTTGAAGCGAGTTTTTTCCCTTTGCCTTGTAATGTTACTCTATCTGTTTAATTTGTCTTGTAATATTTCTTCTATCTATATCTCTGTTTGAGAAACGAAGTTTTTTTATTAACATGTGTTGTCTATCTCGGTTTGTTTGTCTTGCCAATATTTGTCTATTTAAACTCTGTTTGAGCTTGTCTTGTCTTGTGTCTATCTCCATCTCTCTGTTAAACAAGTTTTTCTTTGTCTTGTAATGTTAATACATCAGGTTTAAACGTCTTGTAATGTTGCCATCTACATCTGTCCTCTATTTGAGCCTTTGCTTGTTTGTAATGTTGTCTATCTCTTGTTTAACTTTGTTTGTCTTGTAATGTTATCTATCTCATCTGTTTGACTTGCTATCTTGTAATATTTGTCTATCTACATTCTTTGTTTGTCTTGTAATATTTGTCACGATATTCTCTGTCTCTGTTTGAGCTTGCTTGTCTTGTAATGTTGTCTATCTCTGTCTCTATCTCTATTTGAGCTAGTTTTTTGCTTTTGTCTTGTAATGTTGTCTATCTCTGTCTCTATTTGAGCGAGTGTTTTGTGATTTCCATCACGGAGGATCCTATCTAAATCTAAGTTTCTTTAGTGTATTGGTAAATGAGTAGCCTCTTTCTTCCTCCAGGCATCCGCTACACCTGTTTGGCCCTTGGCAGCATCCCTTCCCTAATTGCCACCCGAGATAGAATTTTATCATCTGCTGCCAACAGACAGGACGATACTACTTCCACCCAGATTTTTGGGAGCTATGCCCGCCTTCTCGAGCTTCTCATTTGACAAGACCCAATCTTTGGCAAGATTGTGAGGTGTCCTTCTTTCCAACCAATTCTGTATCATCCCCTTTTAAAAGACCATTTTTCTCTTTCCAATTTCAACATTGATGATCTCGGCTTCCTTCCATTTCAAAAATACCGAGCATTGCTCCAACACTTTTCCTTGTAGCATTTTAATTGGAAATTCTAGTACTCCTTGATGTTCTTTCATAATTTCTGTCATCCTGCTCAGTTCTTCAAGCTGCAACAAGGGTGGAAATCCCCGACAAGAGTATGGGCCTGCATACTCTTCAAGGTCCAAGGAGGGTTAAATTCACAACACCCCCATACTTACTGATGAAATTGGGCAGGATTGAAAAGCTCTGATAAATGAATTATAAAAACGGGAAAAGACCACCTTAATTGAACAACATAGAGATAGCTGATGAAAGTGGGCAGGATTAAAAGCCTCTGGTGAATGATTAGAAAGGAAAATACCACTTTATTTGAACAAGGTAGAGATGGTTGAAATCATGGAACCCCTAACAAGAGAAGATAAAGTCAAGGAAGCTCATCCACTAAATTTTGTTGAAATCATGTAACCCCTCCTAATAAGAAAAGATAAAGTCAAGTCATCCACTAAATTAGATTTGCATAAAGTGGGGTGTGGAAACAGGGAAAGGAAAAGCCTCCAAGGATAATTGTAAGCCCAGATATAGACAAATCCTGTGCATGGGAATATTTAGGGTAGGAGAGCTACGGAGGTTGGGGTAGAGGAGTTTTATATTTGGGGGAAGCTAAAAGGAAATTGTTTCAAAGAAGCACTGGGGATGGCTAAAAACTGCAGGAGAAATGCTGAAAGTTTCATTTTTGTTGTTGTTGCTGTGTTTCCACACACAAGAGCTGGATCCAAGTTTTTTTTAGGAGAGCCTATATGACAAATCTTTTTGACTGGGCTTTCTGGAGGAGGAAGAACAACAACATTATTGGGCTGCCTCTTTTTTTGTGAGGTTTTGATATTGATACACAACTTACTTTTTTTTTTTCTGAAAGCTCACGCGCATTGCAATGTATATTCAAATTTCTATTTAAAATATATAATGGAAAATGTACAATTATTAAGGAGCACAAACTCAGCGTCTGCAAACACATCATGAATATCCAACAGTTTACTATATACATGAATACAAGCACAATAAGAAAGAAAGGATTGCATTGCCGTGAAACTCTTTGGGTGACTGGAAAAACGTTGGGGAAACACAATAAGACATCAAGGATTGCATTGCTGTGAAAATAAATTCCATTGCCGGGACTTGAACCTGGGTCTCTGAGGTGAGAGACTACAACTGAGAAAAGTGTTAAGTTGGAGCGTTCTGTGTCTCGTGCAATTTGGCAGGAAACCTTCTCATTTTAAATTTGAAAAATCGGCGTTGTAATTTGTTTCAGTCAACAATTGCAAATACATCTTTCACTGTAGAATATCAATTTCCATTAATCGTTTTTCTCAAATGCAAATTCCACTCAATTGCAAATACATGTCTCACTCTACAATATAAATTTCCATTAATAGTTTCTCTCAAATGCAAAATACAGAACTGTGGACACTCTGACTTTGTTGTTTACTTTGCAATGCAAATAACACTCCGACTCCTGGTGTTAACTTTGCAATGCAAAATACAGAACTCTCTGGGTTCACTTTGCAATGAAATAAATGCAAAATACATAACTGTGAACACTCTGACTCTGTTGTTTACTTTGCAATGCAAAATACAGAACTCTCTGGGTTCACTTTGCAATGTACTCGTTTCAGCGAACACTCCGACTCTGATTTACCCTGTGCATTTCACTGGAAAACTGCGACCACTCTGCGATTTGTACCCCAAGGCCTGTATTTCACTGAAAATACCGCGACCACTCTGTGATTTTCATTACGTTTTGGTGTTGTTAACTCTGATTTGCTTGCACTTCACTGAAAAACTGCGAACATGCTTTGATTTCCATTTGTGTTTAGCGTTTGTGGGGAGGCCGCGCGAACGCGAGCCTCCGCTGCCACAAATTATGACGTGCACTCTCCTCAATGGGAGATGCTAGGTAGACCCCCCTCCCAAGTGCAATGGAGGTGGCCTTCCTAGGCCATCGACCTTCTTGATCATCGATTGACCCCGTCCAGGTAAGTATGTTTTGTATCTTCCCAACTTCACCCTCTATACTCCTCCCTTTCATTACTTCCATCACCACTTTGCATGTGGGACATATCCATACTATATCCTAACCCAAAATTAAAACACCCCTATGCTTCCTCTTCCATATTTCATCCCTAATTATTATTATTCTTCTTCTGGTTATGTCCATACTATGTCTCAATCCAAAATTAGAAACACAATTATTTGCTTTTTTCTCCCTTTCATCCCTATGTTGTTGTTGTTGTTGTGGTGAACACTTGTGAGTCAAAGTGGTACGTAGTATGGCTTTCACTATAGTAAGGTTCAACCCCCATTGCTAGTGTTAGTGCTTCTCCCTACCATTGTGGATGTGCACCTATGTATGCAATAATTGTTCGAGTTAGGTGAAGGGTTTTGGCAACCTTAGCCCCGGGGATTTGCTTAATGAGTTAAGCTATATGCAAAACCAAAGACATGTGAGTGGGGAGTTCACACGTTCAAATTAAGGTCTCTTGCACCTAGTAGTTCACACCAGGAAAACTTTGCAGGATCCCCCCCTTCTTCCCCATAATCGCTGGATGAAGAGAGGTGTCAACCGCTAGCTTAGAGAGCGAGAGAGAGAGAGAGACGACACAAAAAACCGTGCATTGCCGAAGCAACCACAACAAGCAAATCCCACTGAACAAGAACAAACATAAGCACAAATTCTAAGCCCCTATAGCTTGGCAAGTCCCAAATTAATGGAGCCATATAAATCAAAGGGCTAGCACGAATCCATAATAAGCATTAAAACACTTGCTTCATCATACATCTCAAGATGCTAAAATTAAAAAATAATCATAAGAATTAACTAAATTATAACTTTATTTGAATAATAATAATAATTATTATATATACGTTATTACATCTTAAAAAAATATGTGACAAAACTCTTAATCATGGAGATTCTTAATCTCTAAATAGGCTAAATTGTTACAATACCGCATATCCAAAAAACCATAACAAAGGCCCACTCGCCAATAAACAAAGGTAACTTAAAAAAAGGGAGAGCGCCATCACAATCAACAGTATGCCAAGACCTCAAGTAGCCTAAAGCCAAAAAGCAAGAAGTGGATAAGAAATTAGAAGGGACAAAAAGGAGGAGCCCAAAGTCAACTAAGGATAAGACTCGGACAACTTCAAGGCTTCGGCAGGAGCAAGAACGAAAAGTTGTAGTGGCTTTCGAGCTTATGGATACTTCCAACTCAGTGTTTTAATAATTTTACAAAACAATGAGCAAGGAACAAGAGATCAAGGGCAGTAAAGAAAAAACGCCCTCCTTGATTCCCATTTATTGAGCAGAAATGGCATAACACCAATGCCTCAGACTTTGCTATAACTACAGGGGGTGACGATTTCCTAGGGCATAAATGTAAAGAACATAAATTGTTTCAAACCGATGTCTCCCTAAAATACCGATCTAAACACAGTCCACGCCCGCAATTCCACATACCACCTCTCCTCCTTAGAGATAAACAACCTTAGAAGCTCCATGTGGGGATCCATAAATTTCACTCCATGTCTTATCCAACATTTATGAACCCCGGATTTTGAGGTTGATTTAGTTACATCAAGAATTCCAAGGTGATCGTTTTTATTGATAGCGACATCGCCCATGATTTTATTCATAGGAGAGTGGTCGAAGAGACCCATTGTTATGCATGTGTAATGCATAGATTTCAGATTATGATAGTTGATGGAGGCATACGATGAAACGTGTAGGAATGCGTGAAACTAGGACACTATTGGCACAAATCTCTCATGTTTTCCATTGAAATGTTGAGTTTTGGTGCATAAAGGTTCCACACTTTCGGTCCTGTTACAATGGACTTGAAGGAATTATAAACGAGCCTCAACAATGAAGTGCATAAGCACACTCAAAGCGATTAAGCCTAACTCCCCTGAAATCATCAAATGTCACAGTACAAAGAAGCTATTGAAGAAATGCCACTCCAAGATTATTTCCCAATTCAATTACATACAAGTTGTGCATAGTTCCCCCTGAAGAGATCCCACCCCCCGATTTGCATAGGGTCCTAATGATTCATCCATAGGTATTTGAAACACCCCATGTATTACCGCATCCATGTGGTGAGCATGATAGGGTATCCCCTTGCCTCTAGGAAATCAAACTGCGCGGTGTGTGTCCTTATAGGTGCCTATTTGCATAAAAGAATGAAACATGAAGGATCATTAAAGAACTAATAGAGGTTAGAGTAATGAATCCTAGTATTAGGTCGTTCTCATTACCTATGGTCGTCGTATTTAAGAAAGAAGGTAGTTAGCACACGTTTCTCGATTTTTGCACTATCAATCAGTTGACCCTTGAAGACAAATTTCCCTTTCGAGTTGTCGATGATCTTGTAAATGAGCTTCATGGAGCACAATTTCTTTCACTAAACTGGACCTATGCTCAGGATACCACCAAACACAAATGAAGGAGGTGTACATCCCTAAAACAACTATTCACACACATGAATGTCATTGTGACATTTTAGTGTTGCCCTTTCAACTTTGTGATGCTACATCCACCTCTAACAACCCCATGAACAAGATTCCCTAAACCTTCCTGCACAGTTTTGTGCCTTTATTATTTGACGATAGCTTGATCCACAATGAAACTTGGGGTTCCCGCACAAAATAGGTCGATAGAGCCTTGTAACTCCCTGAGGACCACCATTTGTTCCTTGAGCATTCCAAATACGATTTTAGGGCCTTAAATTTCGAATACTTGGGCCGCATTATTAGCCAAGAAGGGGTGCAAGTGGACCACAAAGCAAGTTTATAGGTGTGTATGATGCAGGGGCATCCGTACAAAGTCAATTGGCCTAAAAGGTCAAAACTTTTTTACTAGAGGAGTCAAAACACTTTTACTAGAGGAGTTGGTCCCTCAATGTGTGGGATTGTTAGGATAGATTAGAATTATTTTTGTTATTTATTGCCATGTAATTCGTTTAAAATAGATGTTTGTTCAATTATTTTTCAATAGAGCAAAATTAGATAATTCGATATTGTTTCCTTAGATCTAGAAAGACCATGCATATGTATATTAGTGTTTTCAAATTAAAAAAGAAAAAGAGAGGGCGAGAAGGATTATAAGTATTTTAAATTTGTAGAGTTCATCGTTTGACTCCTCACAACTGTGACTCTATCTCACTAGTTTGTTTTGTTTATTCTTATGATCAATGCGATTAGAGTGGTGTCATAAGGGGTTATGTGGATGTGTCTTAACCTTTGGAAAACCCTTGCAATAATCCTGCAACGAAAATTTTCTCAAAATGGAGCGAAACAAGGTCGAGACTTAGTTTATCTTTGAAACGCGCAGGATTTTGTTAATTGGCGGAAACATAATCAACTCTCGTCTTAACAAAATGCCGTCTTGTGACAAGCTTTAAAAGGAATGCCATCCATAAATCTGTGGAAGCATACCTCGGGTTTATGTGCAATGATTTCCTTGGTATGTGTGTGTTGTAGCCAAATTAACATTCATGGTGTTGTTTAGGTGGCATTTCTGATGTAGCACAACTATCCTATTAATTGCATCCCCACAGGTAATTGGTTATGTAAGCCCTAAAGGAATGAAAGCCCAAGAGATATGGGAATTTCAAGACCACTTTAGATTGTGTTGGGACATGACATTGTGATACCCATGGAGGCATTATAAGGATGTGCATCATTCTATTGGCATTCATTGGGCTATTCCCAAACAAGAATGGCTAATTGGAATATTCGGTTTGGTCAATTTTTGCCTTATGTAGTTAGATTATAAATAAAAGTGAGTAGAGGGGGACGTAACTCACTCTAAAAATAAAGCACACTCCCCGGTAGACAACGTTGTAACTTAAGTGAGCCAAGGGGGCCAAGAGACCACGTAGGGAGGAGGCCCACATAGACCATGTGGAGGGGCTGCGCAGGCAAGTTGAGCACGAGGCAAAGGGAGGCTACGTTGGAGGAGGTGGGCCTTAGGGTTTGAGAGAGGCCAACACTATATAGAGAGGAGAGCCTCCTCATTTTGATAATTCGAGTTTATGCATTTGAAGCTGGTCAGTACGACTTTGAGCACAAGCCAGCCAAGCTTAGGCTCGTTCATAAGATCATGAGAGGGGACAGTGTCTCCGTTCGGAGATCTCACCCTTGGCCCCGGGAGAGTTCGAGTGCTTGCTCGGGTGAGGCATTCCCATCAGTATTTCGCAGGAGGATCGAGTTGCGGCATTTGTGGAGGAGCATTACATCTATTGACTGCGCAGTCCCGGGAGGGAGGACGCACTCCATATTGGGGGAGCTCCGGTGTGGTCTTCTGTTGGAGGATTTTGGTCAGGAGATTGAGCAGGGGAACAACCCGTGCCTATTGGAGATTTTTGGTTGAGCGGGGGGTCAAATTTTTTAGGATCCCAGTTAGTCTCAGCGTGACCCTTGGGAGGATATCGTAGATCCTCAAGGGAGGTATTTTCGGGCAGCTACACGGCAGTTTTCTAGCAGCTTGGACGCAGATCAGAGAACAACCATTCCAGCAGCATTCTGAGAGTATTTCTTAACTTGCCTTGTGCCATCACTCTGATCACCTATTGTACTCACTTATATTTCTCAGTATAATAAAATGGCTCAGCATTCTCTCTGCATTTCTTGATTATCTGTTACATGTTCTATATATACGCTATTGTATGCTTGCACTACTGTTATTTTTCTCCTTGAGCATTCCAGTTTCTGTACCACTTGGTGTGTTTTTCCCCATACTCTTAGACAGAGTCTGGGAAAGGGCTAGATAGCCTCGAGATCTCACCCTCTTTTCAGAGGTGAAATATCTGGTAAATTCCCTCCCAGTCCATCTCTGGTTGGAGTTTGCTTGTGTTTTAGAGATATCCCTGAAAAGGAGTATTACAGTGGTATCAGAGCATAGATCTAGCTCAGCCTGTGGAGCTAGTTGTCTATGACACCGGGAGAGAAATCCTACATCTGCCACAGAGGTAGGAAGTATAGAGATATTGAGCGTAGGTTGGAGAACACCTACGGAGAGGGAGACTACATTCGAGTGGTGGACGCAGAACAAGAGGAGCCTGTGGTAGACGCAAAGTAGGGAGAGCCGATGGCGGATGATAGCGATGCAAAACAGTTTGGGGAAGCACTCCTCAGATGAGCGCAGGATTTGGAGAGGTAGATAGAGGTGATGGGTCAGAGATTCACTGCTGTGGAGACTAGACAGTGTGAAACCTCAAGGAGTTTCCAGGTTGGTGAGGGGTTGGGCACATCCCACCATTTGCAGGAGCGGGTTGCCACTCTGCACCAGGCTTCACAGGCCCCCGTTCGTTCCACTATGCCCACTTTTCTAGATATAGACACTGGGGCAGGAGTTAGAGCCTGACCACATAGGTGGTTATTTTGCTGAGTACCAGGCGTATGGGCAGGAGTTCAGGATTGCCCTTTTATTCAAAGACTTTGTTCAGCTCCAGCGGGACAACAGACCCCGCGACCATCACAGAGGCCACTGTCATTATCATGATGGAGACACCCAGCGTACAACAAGTCGATTCCATTTGCCTACGTTTGGTGGGTCATCAAACAGTTCGGCAAAGTCTTGGGGTGGAGGAGCTGGATATATATTTCCAGCTCAATCAGATGGCAGAGACGGAGGCCATCAAGGTGGCCACGCTGCATTTGGATGGGGAGGCTCAGGACTGGTGGTTCCATGGGATGGTTACACTTGGGCATTCCACCGTGACCACCTATGTCGAGTTCACTCGAAGATTGGTAAAGAGGTTTGACCGGAGGGATCCAGAGGAGCACTTTGTTGAGCTGACGAGGCTCAAACAGACCGAGATTCCAGAGACGTATATTGCAGATTTCCTGAGGATTTCAGCGATGGTGCTAGATCTATCTGCAGCACGGATGGTCTACATGTTTGTTGAGGGGTTAGCAGAGCCACTCTGGGGTCTAGTCAGATCCACTAGACCAGCCACACTCCAGGATGCCATTGGCAGGACTCGGGATTTGCAGGATGCCTTACCCAAGAGCAGGACACCTTACCCCCAGAGACAGGCTTTCCAGCCAAAGGGGAAGGATGTGAGGATTCCGCCACCGAAGGGGAATCGGGGTAGGGTACAACTAGATGATGATGCCCGGAGGGAGTTGAAGAAGAAGAGGTTGTGCTTTACCTATCAGGAGCCGTGGGGACGAGGACACAAATGTGCTGCTGGCAAAGGGCATTTTATCGAGGTCTTCTACGAGAGCAGCGGGGAAGAGGATGAGTATGAGGATGGGGAGGCAAGAGACAGTCAGACAGCGCAGGACCATTTGCCACCTCCACCTCCAGGAGCAGGAGGTGCAACTTTTGCACCCACAGGGGGGGACCCTTGCAGCATTGCGAGGAGTACCCAAGTATTTGACGCTGCATGTCTGAGGGACAGTGCGGGGGCAGCGAGTTTCAGTTCTGGTAGATAGTGGGGCAACCCACAAATTCATCGATGCCCAGATGGTTGAGCGGAGAGGCATACCGACAGAGAGCTTCGATGGATTTTCGGGCACATCCTGAGATCACCATGTGTGCTGTATGTTCCAGTCGGCTCGTGACATGGGTACCTACATACGCTACCGACCACTTCTTCGGTCAACATACCGTATACCAATGTGGTATTAATCAAAGGTTCAAGTACCGACATGGGGTGTCACCAGATTGGGGAAGCCGGAGATGAGTGGGATGATAAGAAGACCTCAAACATGAGACACGTGGATGACACTTACCTACCTCTGACTGTCACCACCTGGATGGAGGCAGATCGAAGGGAGACATAGGAGGAAGTTGAGTTGCGGTATCGTGAGGCAGGACTAATGCAAATAGCTTATCCTGACATACAAAGCACTAAACAAGCATGATACGGTATTTGAGATATACCGCATGGGATTGAGTTTGACCAACCAGAGTTGTTGGCTCTGGAAGATATTTGCCTAGCACTAGTCCTTTTGCTTCTTCATGCTTAGGAGATTCACCTATCAACATTGCAGAATTAAGTTATAAAGAAAAATCCAACATAATAGCCACTTTATTGCACAACCATTTCTTCAATTAATATTCAAGCTAACTTAGCTTACAATTCATTTACTTCTTCAAAACGTACCATGAAAAATAGCAACGATAAAACAACAATAGAAATGATAAAGCAACAACAAACAATGCACAAGAGTTAAATGGGAGGGGGAACTCCCAATAACAAAATCCCTGTTACTTCTTTCATTAAACTTCAAAACTTCAATTTACAATATGTTACAACAGTTTGTGAGATGGGGCCCCAAGTCTAAAGCTTTCTGCAACAAAGTCGCCAAGTGCGCAACCTTATGCGTGCAACAATTTAGAAAAGCTCCCAAGTCCCAAACATGGTTGAACCCTCAACCCTAGACCAAAAACCCAAGTCTTGTCCCAACCAGCTTGCACAACGGCGAGCTTATAGACCTACAACTCGACATATTTTTCCCTCACATGCTTGTTCACTGCCACAGACTTGCGGTCCTTCATGTTCCTTCAAACTTCACTTATCATTCCATCTTCGTGCAACCTATCAATTTTATAAGCGTCGATGCCCAATGTTTTAACTCATGTTGATGCCCCTATATAAGTCGGGACGACCTTTGTTTTGTGGTTGGGGTGCCCCTTTTGTTCAAGCGTGCCCAGGGCGCAGGCGTTCGCTTGTTGTGCACTGCACACTAAGTGTTTGCCTATCGTTTCCTTCCATTGTACATCGCCAACTCACTCGCCCATGCTCACCGTGTCGACCCCTCGCTCACGTCACTATGTCCACACTAGTCACGCGTCTCGCCTGGTTCTACCCGTCGTGCATGTTGGTTGTGCTACTGACACCCTTCGCTGACTCGTTTGCCTGCTCGAATAGCTCATGAGCAGGACACGTCATGTCTTTCTTTGGGCACCTGACGTCGCGCCTTCCTGCTAGCGCGCCTAGGGTGCACCACCCATATGTTCCACCGTTCTCCAACGTGTCCAACTGGCTCGACTACCATGTAACATGCATTCCCTTCATTCAATTTTACTTTGCCTCGGGCGCTCCTACCGTCGTGGAGACAACCTCGCCTGTACTTCACCATCTTTCAAATGTCGTTCAATGGGGCACACTTGCCTTCTTGCGGGCGTCCCGTCCATCACTTCGTTTAGTCCAAGTCGGGCGCACCTTCGTGGCGCGCTTTGGCCAGGGGCTTGCCATTGTTCCGTCTTTTATCGACATAATAATGTGGACGACCAATATTTCTCTCTCGAGATTGAGGTGAGATGGCATAAACAACAATATTTGTGGCATCAACTTGCGCACCAAACCATGTGCTCCAATAAGGGATTCTAAGAGTAAGAGTCTTTACGAGTTTCTTCTTCAACAAATGAAAAGATTGTTAAGAATCCTTTGAGAATGAAAACTCAACATCCTATGTTGAATTTCATACAAAAATAAAGTGATTCGATAATAACACACTGTGAACTTCCTGCGGTGTCTTGTGTTCTCGAAAAGGTTCAAATTTGCATTTGGTTTGTTTGTGTGATACCACTCTCAGCCATATTGTATTTCAAATCGTCGTGGCAACTAGCATGACCAAATCAAATGCCTGTGGATGTTGCAAATACACAGTTCTTGGTTTTTTGAATGATAACCATAAGCCCCATATTTGGGTTGCATTACCTTGAACAAATACAAGCCATTCACTGATTAATTATTGATGCAGACAAATTACAAGATCCATCAATTGTTTTAAATTTAAAACTTAAATATCTTGAAAATTACTTCCAATTATATTTAGATGTTTGCTTTGTCATATTTTAATCGATTACGATACTCAACTCTCATCCGAGAGGACCGGGTTCAAGTCTACGGAAGAGTATTTTATTTACAAATGCTTCTATAATAATAGAATAAGCAGTGTTTCTTTTGAAATCTCTTACAACAAGGTCGCAAACATCTATCTTTGTGATTTTACAGTGACTAATACCGCCTCCTCCTTCTAAGCTTTGACAACAAGCAGAACATTATTTTTTTGTCTACTTGTAGCAATGGTCAGATAATGATGATGTGTTCATGCTATTGGGGGGTCGTTGATTGTTCGTGCTCTAGGTGAATCTAATGAGAAGGAACGTTGAATAGCGATATCCATTGTTTACTTTATGCATAAAATTCTCTCCAAACAACGAAAATACCTTTGATGTGTTTACAAAGGACTTCATAAATGGGAAGGGAAGAAGGGGTGCAGAGAAGGCATTGAGGGCCAAGAGTTGTAGGAGCCAAGGTGGAAAATCAATGGTCAACTTGTCAAGGCTATAACTATTGTGTGGGGAATGAGAGCAGGGCCCAAAGCTCATAAGAAAGTTGTGGACGAGGGAAACTAAGGGTGTGTGGTTTAAACAAAACGTTTTTGGGTCGAAAAGGGAAGTTTGATGTCCACAAATGACACCATAAGTGAAAAGCCCAAATTCACACTAAATTGCCTAAACTCGCTAGAATGGTCGACAAGTTCTGAATGGTGACATGGATGACACCAACAGTATTAGAAGCATAGGTGGGGATGTGGAAGTTACCCCCCATTTGCATAGACAAGGGTTGACTCATCGTAATTGAGAATTGTTTTCCCTGTGTTTGTCTCACATATTTTAAAAATGCAGTTGTGGACGAGGGAAACTACATGAAAAGGGTGTGTGGTTTAAATAAAACGTTTTTGGGTCGAAAAGGGAAGTTTGATGCCCGCAAATGACGCCATAAGTGAAAAGCCCGAATTCACACTAAATTGCCCAAACTCGCTAGAATGGTCGACAAGCTCTGAATGGTGACATGGATGACACCATAAAGATAGCGACAGGGCGGGAGAGGGGAAGTTCCGCCTCATTTTCTCAAGGAAGGTTGACTCGCTCTTAATCTTGGATTGTTTTCCCCTGCGGTTTGTCTCGCATATTTTAAAAAATGCACTGTGATTTAGGGAAAACTACATGAAAAGGGTGTGGTTTTAAACAAAATCGTTTAGCCTGAAAAGGGAAGTTTGATGTTCCTCCATCGCCAAGTGAAAAGCCCAAATTCACACTCAAATTGCCTGAACACATCAGAATGGTATTTTATTGTTATTCTAATGGTGACATGGATGATTGGATGACACCAATAATATTAGAAGCATAAAGCAGGATGTGAAGCTCTCCATTTCCACAGACATACACCTGCTCTTAATTTGGAGAATTTGTTTTCCTCAGGAGCTTGTCTTATATGCCATTTTTAAAAACACTGTGGACGAGGGAAACTACATGAAAAGGGTGTGTGGTTTAAACAAAACGTTTTAAGGTCGAAAAGGGAAGTTTGATCCCCTCAAATGACGCCATAAGTGAAAAGCCCAAATTCACACTGAATTGCCCAAACTCGCTAGAATGGTCGACAAGGTCTGAATGGTGACATGGATGACACCAACAGTATTAGAAGCATAGTCGGGGATGTGGAAGTTCCCCCCCCATTTGCATAGGCAAGGGTTGACTCATCTTAATTGAGAATTGTTTTCCCTGTGTTTGTCTCGCATATTTTAAAAATGCCACTTTCTTTTGATGGTGGTGGGAAAATGCATTCTCACTTTAGATCTTATTTCGTATACAAGGTCATTAATGTGGAAGAAGTCTCCTGCATACACTCTATCAAGATTTAACTTATCCTCGGGTATATATATATATATATATATATATATATATATATATTCCTCGGTTGTTAGCTTCCTCCCCAAAAAAAGAATAATTCGAGCCTCATCTCATATGGATAGCATTAATAGGTTATTTGGGCATAGAGGTGGATGAACTTTCAATGCTCGTATAAGGTGTCACTAACTACCTCATGTGTTTGTAAAGAAGAAATGTGTCAAATTTGATTGGTTATAAGTGCATTGGTTGTTTGACTAGGATATTTGTGTAGGGAAAGCATGAGGCTCATGTAAATAGAGTGAAGAAGACAACGTTGTTATTGGGTACAAGTTATATGGTAAATGGCATGTGTTATTTAAGTTGGAAAGCATATAAATGATTTATACCACATGCACGAAGAAGAAAGATGGAGGAGAGGGGGTGCAGTAGAAGAGGGAGAGAGAGAGAAGTTGAAAAGCATACCTTTCTCGGCCTTTTGGCTAAGATCAAGTGTAGTATCTGTTCTTATCAGTTTAATATCTGATACGTGGTTCATAGAACCACATGATATTAAATGTATTTTTCTAGGGGGAGGGCCCACTCACAATAGCTTGCTATTGGGGCTCTCGAGCGTCGCTTGTGCGTTGCACTACAGCACCAGCCTGGCGCACCCCAACGACTCTTAATTCCAAATTAACTAGTGTCATGAATTTGTTGGTCGACTGATGAATTTGTTGGTCGACTTTTAATGCGATGAATTGTCTAGTAGATTGAGAACTGAAACGTCTCATGTGTGTGCTGCTGCCGTGGATTTAGACCTGCACTGTGTGCTTCGATGGCTGTACATCAAACACAACCTATGTGCCTGTGGTGCCTCTTAATCACTTGTTCTGATTAGTATCAATTATTTTCTTGTCTTTCTGGTAAATCGCATAAACCCTTGTTCTGATTTTTCTTTCTGATAAATCGCATACACCCTTGTTCTGATTTGATCAATGTTGATCTGTTGTTCGCATACACCCTTGTTCTGATTTGATATGTTGTTCGCACACACCCTTGTTATGATTTGATCAATGTTGATCTGTTGTTCTGATTTGTTCTGATTTGATCAATGTTGATCTGTTGTTCGCACACACCCTTGTTCTGATTTGATCTGTTGTTTGTTATGCAGGATTGGCAATCGATCAAGGAATTGCTTACATTCTCATGTTCGCTGCTCACTTATATTTCTTCCATTAATTCTCATCATCATTTTATCAAATTCTCACTTATTTCTTCTATCAATTCTCATCATCATTTTATGAAATTCTCACTTTATTTCCACCATTGATTCTCATCACTTTATCAAAAATTCTCATTGAGGGATAGTAGTGTATTTGTTGTGATCATATTTGTGCCTGTTTGTATAGTATTATTGGGATTCAATTGATTAGCAGCATTGATTTGATTATAATCTATATTTTGTGTCAGTGGGACATTTGTGTTTTCTCTTTCTATGAAAGAAGCATATAATATCCATGAAACCCTTCTGGCTAATCTGACTAATTAGGCCTTCTGCTGCCCATCATCGCTAATTGAGGATGTAGCAATCCCTCCATTGGCACAATAAAAAGCATCACCGTCGTATTTGACAGTAATGTTTTCATTTCATTGTGTGCGTTGTTTACTGATTTTAATTCTTCCGACTTCTTCCTGGGCTGTACTTTCTGGTTGTTTCTTCCTCGAAGTTGCTGGCTTCCATTTATCATCGACAGGTGTTTTTGGTTGTCTCTTTCTGGATGTTGCTCGCTTCCATTTATCAATTATCATCAACAGGTGTTATGGCAACTCTGTCAGGCAGTTCGATTTTCCCGCTGGAGCTGATCCGGTCATCGTTTGTTTCTAAATCCAGATCTATATATCGTTTTTTCTGTTATTATATATAAATCGTTTTTTCTGTTACTATATATATATGTCAAACGAATTTCGCTCTGCGCTGTGAAATTGCCAAGGGGTTCCAATGTGAATTTGACTTCTATCAACCAATTCGTCGGGGAAGCAATCCAGGAATTTGTGAATTGAGGATGAGGACGTTGTGATGACTCTTTTTACTAATTTTCCCGAGTACTAATTGTAAAGAACGTTTTTCTTTTTCTTTTTTCAGAAAGTAATTGTAAAGAACTTGTGGCTTTTGGAGGGCAGTATGGCTTGACTTTACAAAACGTGTGCAAGAAGAAGTGAGACAGACAGAAAGAAAGATGTCGTCGTATAATATGAGATCCCAAAGTCATTAACAGCATTATAAGCACTCTGGTGCTTATGATGACCCTATTTGGTGCGAGGGTGATTGGACAAAGATCCACCCCTGCCTGCCTACAACATCACTGGCAAGTTCAGGCACAAACTCAAGCATCTACTCTCTCTCCATAATAAACACATCAGGTGTTCCTTTGTTTTAGTTGTCCTTAGTAATGGAATGGAATCTACAATGCTTGCAACCTCCAAGACTGTTGTTGTCCCAACGATTAAAACTTAAAACCACCACAACAATTAAAACAACATCATGACCGAACTGAGCTTATATGGGGATTGCATTGCAGATTCGACATGAAATATGGTTACCCTACAACTGGAATAAGAATTATTATGGTGGTTACCCTGATTCTGCACTTTCTCCACAAATATAGGATTCCCCAGCTCATTCTGGGCAAAGGCAGATGACACTTTGAGCTCGTCATCCAAGCTCACTGTGGGAGGGAAATTAGGAGATCATCAAGATGTACGCCTGACTATCCCCTATGATCTACACGCAAAACTCCTGAACTTGTGTTTTCAGTATATGCAACTCTACTGGCATCTTGCCTTTCTCTTGTAATGTTGTTCTATCTTTGTAGTTTTTTGCCTTTGTCTTGTAATGTTGTCTATCTCTGTCTCTGTTTGAGCTTGTCTTGTAATGTTGTCTATCTCTGTCTCTGTTTGAGCTTGTCTTGTAATGTTTTCTATCTCTCTCTTTGTTTGAGCGAGTTTTTTGCCTTTGCCTTGTAATGTTGTCTATCTCTGTTTCTATTTGTCTTGTAATGTCGTCTATCTCTGCCTCTGTTTGAGCGAGTTTTTTGTCTTTCCCTTGTAATGTTGTCTATCTCTGTTTCTGTTTGTCTTGTAATGTTGTCTATCTCGGTCTCTGTTTGTGCGAGTTTTTTGCCTTTGCGTTGTAATGTTGTCCATCTCTGTCTCTGTTTGAGCTTGTCTTGTAATGTTGTCTATCTCTCTCTCTGTTTGAGCGAGTTTTTTGCTTTTGCCTTGTAATGTTGTCTATCTCTGTTTCTGTTTGTCTTGTAATGTTGTCTATCTCTGTCTCTGTTTGAGCGAGTTTTTTTCCTTTGCCTTGTAATGTTGTCTATCTCTGTTTCTGTTTGTCTTGTAATGTTGTCTATTTCTGTCTCTATTTGAGCTTGTCTTGTAATGTTGTCTATCTCCATCTCTGTCTCTGTCTGAGCAAGTTTTTTGCCTTTGTCTTGTAATGTTGTCTATCTCGGTTTCTGTTTGTCTTGTAATGTTGTCTATCTCTGTCTCTGTCTCTGTTTGAGCTTGCTTGTTTTGTAATTTTGTCTATCTCTCGTTTCGCGTTTGTCTTGTAATGTTATCTATTCCGTTTCTTCACTGCTTGAGCTTGCTTGTCTTGTAATGTTGTCTACATCTGTCAGCTGCTTGTCTTGTAATGTTGTCTGTCTCTGTCTCTGTTTGAGCTTGCTTGTCTTGTAATGTTGTCTATCTCTGTCTCTATCTCTATTTGAGCCAGTTTTTTGCTTTTGTCTTGTAATGTTGTCTATCTCTGTCTCTATTTGAGCGAGTGTTTTGTGATTTCCATCACGGAGGATCCTATCTAAATCTAAGTTTCTTTAGTGTATTGGTAAATGAGTAGCCTCTTTCTTCCTCCAGGCATCCGCTACACCTGTTTGGCCCTTGGCAGCATCCCTTCCCTAATTGCCACCCGAGATAGAATTTTATCATCTGCTGCCAACAGACAGGACGATACTACTTCCACCCAGATTTTTGGGAGCTATGCCCGCCTTCTCGAGCTTCTCATTTGACAAGACCCAATCTTTGGCAAGATTGTGAGGTATCCTTCTTTCCAACCAATTCTCGTATCATCCCCTTTTAAAAGACCATTTTTCTCTTTCCAATTTCAACATTGATGATCTCGGCTTCCTTCCATTCCAAAAATACCGAGCATTGCTCCAACACTTTTCCTTGTAGCATTTTAATTGGAAATTCTAGTACTCCTTGATGTCTTTTCATATTTCTCATCCCGGGGCTTCGCTTTTCAACAACGTTGTAAGGGTGGAAATCCGACAGAATATGGGCCTGCATACACCTCCAAGGTCCAAGGAGGGTTAACTACGAACTCCCCCATACGTACCGATGAAACTGGGCAGTATTTAAAACTGATAAATGAATTATAAAAACGGAACAATCCACCTTAATTGAACAACATAGAGATAGTCGATGTAGTGGGCAGTGATTAAAAGTTTCCTCGTGAATGATTAGAAAGTGAAAGACCACTTTATTCAAAAACAAAACAAGGTAGAGATGGTTGAAATCATGGAACCCCTAACAAGAGAAGATAAAGTCAAGGAAGCTCATCCACTAATTTTTTTTGAAATCATGGAACCCCTCCTAATAAGAAAAGATAAAGTCAAGTCATCCACTAAATTAGATTTGCATAAAGTGGGGTGTGGAAACAGGGAAAGGAAAAGCCTCCAAGGATAATTGTAAGCCCGTATATGTAATAATCCTGTGCATGGGAATATTTAGGGTAATTGTAAGCCCAGATATAGACAAATCCTGTGCATGGGAATATTTAGGGTAGGAGAGCTACGGAGGTTGGGGTAGAGGAGTTTTATATTTGGGGGAAGCTAAAAGGAAATTGTTTCAAAGAAGCACTGGGGATGGCTAAAAACTGCAGGAGAAATGCTGAAAAGTTTCATTTTTGTTGTTATTGCTGTGAATTTCCACACACGAGAGCTGGATCCAAGTTTTTGTTAGGAGAGCCTATATTACAAATCTTTTTGATGTCTACAGTAACTGGGCTTTCTGGAGAAGGAAGAACAGCAGCATTACTGGGCCGCCTCGTTTTTTGGGAGGTTTTGATATTGACACACAACTCACTTTTTTTTCTGAAAGCTCATGCGCATTGCAATGTATATTCAAATTTCTATTTAAAATATATAATGGCAAATGTACAATTATTAAGGAGCACAAACTCAGCGTCTGCAAACACATCATGAGTATCCAACAGTTTACTACATACATACATGAATACAAACACAATAAGAAAGAAAGGATTGCATTGCCGTGAAAGTCTTTGGGTCACTGGAAA